>PVKS010004255.1:0-95131 GCA_004027875.1 Aplodontia rufa | reverse complement strand
TATCAAACTCATGTCAGAACACCAGGCCCAGGCGCTCATCAAACACACCAGACCACCAAATGAACCAAGCCCCTCACTCGAAGCCTAGGAAAAAGGAAGACACAGAGGCACCCTAATCCCAACACCTGGTCATTTGTCACTAGCCTTGCCCAGGAAAACTGCCACAGCGACAAACCACTGAATCTTGTTCTCCTTCTCAGTACAGCAGGGTCTCTCATGCCTCTGATGACCACGCACAGCCTACTCCAAGTTGACACCTTTCCCTTCACTCTGTGGATACCTGTGGAATCCCACAACCCTGTACCATGCCACACTATCCCTGTGAGTTCCCACTGTCCCATGCCCTGCCAGCACTGTCCCTTTGGGGGCCCTCTGACCCATGCCTTATAGGCCCCACTCCGTGCCTGCACCATCCTTGTGGGGTCCTATCACCTTGTTCCCACTGCACTTGCCCTGTGGATTCCCACCATCTCACTTGCTGCTCCCTTCCATCCCAAAGGGTCCCCACAGTCCTGTCCCCAGCCAATTCCTTCCCTTTAGGGTATCTCCACCCACACCCTGCAGGCACCTCTGTCTGGGTTCCCACCACCTCGCTTCCTGCCAGCACCTTCCCTTACGGTCAGTCCATGGGGCTCCTGGCGGTCACCTGTAGGATCAGACTTCCCCATGCCCTGTGGGCAACTATGGGGTCACTGCCCCAGACGCTGTCGGAAATGTCCCTTTGGGATCCCTCTGCCCCACTCCCTGCAGGCACCTGTTGGTTCCCACAACCTCATATCCTCCTGTCACCTTCCCTTTGAGGTACCATTGCACCCTGTGGGAAACTGGGGTACACCTCCCTATGCCCTGTGGGTACCTGTGGGATAACCAGCCATCGCTGTCCCTGTGTTTTCCACTACCCCATGCCCTGCCTGCACCTGCCCTTGTGGTCCCTAAGCCCTGCTCCCTGCATGCACCTGTGGGGTACTTCTGCACCTATGGGGGACTCCTGTGGGTCCCCACCATTCCCCCGCCTTGCTGGCACCTGTGGGGTCCCACTTCCCCATCCCCTGCGGGCAGCTATGGATTCCCTCTACCTTGTTCCCTGAGGGAGCCTTTGAGTCCTACCACCCCGCGCCCCTGTGGGGTCCCACCTGATGAGGCTGATGAACCTGGACACCTGAGGGACCTTCAGGAAGCAGGGTTATCATGCTGTGGCATGCTCAGGGGTAGATTGCCACCAATCTTGATCACCAGAAAGCTGTGCGCCTGGAGATCCACACTCTGGGTGGTTACCAAGCCATTTAGTTTGTTCCATACTGATTGGTCATCAGACTGAGCTCTTACAATAAAAAGCCAGAAAGAGCAACATGTGACCAGAAAGAGCAACATGTGACCAGAAAGAGCAACATGTGACCAGAAAGAGCAACATGTGACCAGAAAGAGCAACATGTGACCTCTGTGCAGACAGCGCTGCAGGTAGCTGTCTCCAGACGGATGAGCCGCCCAGCGCCCATGAGCACGGTGCCCGTGAGCAGGATCTTGTTACGCTGTTCGCACCCAGGCTCACCACTCTGCCAGGGAGTAAAGCGATCAGAGCATCTACTGGACGTGAGCTGACACCGCTAAGCCCTTGCTCCAAGGGGAGCTTCTTGCTACAGCCTCAACTTTTGTGAAGTAAGTGATTCCGAGCACTTTCTCCTTGGTCGTTTCTTGGCTGACTTTCTCATCTTCCTGGTGTGGATCTGGGGCAAGCGATTCAGCTTCTGGTGTGCTGGAGTCCAGGGGGACTCAATGTGACAAAGTCCCAGGAAAACCTGACCAACCAAACGGACAGCAGGTGGGCTTTGCGCCCTGTGGGCTCACCCTTACGGGCTCTGTAATCGCAGCAGGTCTTCCCCACTCACCTGACTGTTCACGTGCAATGCAAGAATCTGCAGCAGGAACATTCTATGAGGGGCTGGAGTGGTGGCTCCGTGGTTGGAGCGCTTGCCTGGCATGCGTGAGGACCCGGATTCAAACCCCAGCACACATCCACAACGAAGTGTCAGAGAAATGAAAACCAGGTTAAAAACTAAAATAAAGTTGAATCTTTCTCCCTCACTCTCTCCCTTTAAAGAAAAAATTCCGTTAAACCCTTTACTGCCCTTTGTGCCATTGGTGTCCTAGGTTACATCTACATGCATTTTAACCTAACTGAATTTTTATTCTTCTTCAAATTCCCCAGTGTGGCACCTCGTGTTATCTGCACACTGACTGTCTCTGGAGTGCCCCCGTCCTCCTGTGGAACCAAGTGTTCACCCGGGGACGTGGGCCACAGACCTCAAGCGCTTCCTTCAGCATCTCGCTCAGTGGGGTCTGCGAGGATGGATTCTTGCGCGCTTGCTTCTCCGAGGAGCCTCACGGACGCCTCTGCGCGGGGTCATCCTGCAGTCCTCCCAGGCTGGGGAGGGGTCCAGGCTTCTGCGTTGACCCTCGGCTGTAGCTGCCCCGGAAGCGTGCACACCCTCAGGAGGCAGCTGGCTTTCCCCTCGGCAGTTTCAGGAGAGGGCTGAGCCATTCCTGGAGGGCTGGGGGTCAGGCCTCAGCACTAGGGAAGGGAGCTGGGAAGCACCGCACCCACACGAACGTCCTGGTGGGGAGGGAAACCTTCCTTGGCATAGAACTCTTGACAGCAGAGAAATTAGCGAATTAGTCCTGTGAAAGACTCATTGCAGCGTGTCCTGGCTTGCGTGGTCCCAGTGGCCCACTGTCACCCCTGTTTCCTTGAACGTGCCTTTTTTTCTCTACTTTTCAGCCTCTTCTTTACCTTTCAAGTTCAGCAGTTTGACCATGTGACTAGGTGTAGTTCTGTTGCGTTTCTCCGTGGAGCTCCTTAGTCTCTTGGATACGTGGGACTTTCTGTAACTCATCAGAGTTACACTATCAAGTGTGACAAAGCCCCTGAGACTCAGTTCCACTTTTCATCCACCACCCCGACTTCCTCTTGAGCACTTTTTATGACTGTACTGAGCTCTCAGTTCCCCTCCGTGCCCAGTGTGCCCCGGGTCCTGCCAGTGACCTCTCCACTTCAATTTTCAGGCTCCTGCATTCTAGGATTTCCCTTTGATGTGCTTTCAGAGCTCTACTTCTTGTCTCAGAGTCACCCTCTGTCCCTCCCTTCTGGTTTGTATCGTACTTAATGTTCCCAAGTCCTTGTCACCCACCTCTGGGTTGCTCTCTGTCTTTATTGAGAAGTTTTCTTCTTGGTTTCGGGTTACATTTCCCCTGTCTTCGCTTATTGGTGTTTTGCCTACTAACACATCGTGAGCAGCACAGGAGGAAGGGGAGCATCCCCCAGAGAGGTGCTCTGTGAGCAGCCTGTGTGAGGCTTGGAGGGAGGGAGGTACCAGGTGGTGGCGTAGATTTGCTCTGGTTTTGAACATCTTGCAGACCGTGCTAGAAGCTTTGCAGCAGCACTAGCTGGGAGCTCTCTCTGGTTTCCACCCATGCCTCAACCTCTGCTTGCTCTGCGAAGGCCACTGAGAGAAAATTGGCAGGTCACAAACGTTCACATTGTGTCTCAGGCTCCCCCAGTGCCTGTCCAGTGGTTGTCAGAGACTCTATGGGCATCTCCCTGGACACCCCTCTCCTCCACGCCCCCAGGCTTGGATGGGTGCCTGAATCTGCTCTCCCTGGGTGGAGGCCACCCAATCAGGAATCTCAGCTCAGACCCTCTGTTTGTCCTTATCCAGACCCTCCTGCACCAAGGAGCAGAGACATCTGAATAGACCAAGCACTGTCCACCTGGCCCGACCTCAGGAGAGCATCACATCCAAGTGACTTAACTTCTGGATTCCAGAACCTCAGCAAAACACTCCTCCCTCTGCTAGGATGACTCTTATTTTTATTTCTATTAGATAACATAAATAATCATTAAATGATTAAATTTCTGTTAAATAATCATTCAGCCTAACAGACTGTGATTCTTAGACAATGCTTTGTAACTGCAGCTTACTCAAATGTGACTCCTACGAGTTTAGTGTTTTGACGTCATTCTATTTGCAGGAAGTGTAATTAAATTATTTTGTTGTACTAAAAAGTGTAACAAAGTAATCCACAAACACAGCAATACTATCTAACACTGTCGATGTTTTCCTCTTTTGATTTTATTGTTACGATCTGAGTAATCAAACACCTCAAATGGACACTGGTAGAATTATGATTTTACGTTTTTTTAAAGAGAGAGGGACACTGAGAGAGAGAGAGAGAGAGAAACAATTTTGTTTAGTTTCTCATGTGGCTTTCGTTGCTCTGAGACCTCATTGTGTATGTGGTGTTGGGGTTTGAACTCAGGTCCTCGCACATGCCAGACAAGCGCCAAAAGCACTGAGCAACCACTCCAGCCCCTAGAATTATAATTTTAGGATAGTGTTTTGTAAATATACAGCATATAAATGTGAGTCTTAATGGTTTTCATCTTATTTGGCTTCTAGATTGTATGAGTAGAGATCTCTGTCGCCATGTTGATGTCTCCCACTCAGCCAGCAGGCTTGACCCTGCTGCGACCACCTCTGAGGCTTCTCTGGTTTCGTTTCACTGCTGCATAGTGTGATCAGCCGATGCTCCAACAGAGGTGGCTGGAACCCAGCACTGGGACAGCGACTCACACATGAAGCTTAGCTGACATGGGCTTCCCAGTGGATGGTCCCCCTCCCTGCCTTCTGGACCAGGTGGGGACAGCCAGCCACACCACCTGCTCTCTCCTGGGCTGTCTGGGGTTGCGACAAGCTAGCGAGTCCCCAAGCATGGCTCTGTGAGTTCCACATGAGGTCTCGCAGCTGTGGAGACGAGCCTCGTATTCCCTGTGGAGCAGGCGGTGGGCCCTCTTGACCTGGATCACCACACACAACCCACTGAGGCTGTGCCTGGACTTTGGGAGACGTGGCCACGACCAGCGTCTTTGATGGGTTGCTCTGCAGGCCAGTGTGGGAGCGGCTCTGGGAGACCTGCCCGTCTGCGCTCAGCCTCCTCTGTCCCTCAGCCCCAACCCACCATCAGAGGGCCTGGAGGGTCACCCAGCCTGCTCACTTTCTCCTGGCAGCCTTCTGCTCTGCCCTCTGACTCAGAGCACTCTTCAGAAGGGTTCTGTAGGCAGCATGAGGCCTGGGACATTCCTAGGTAACCACACCCCTCCTCAGTCAGCCTGGCCCTGGGAAAAATGGTGGAGATGACAGTTTCCAAGACCCCAACTCCCCTGTTCTGCGTCTTGGCCTCCCATTCCCTACCCATGCCTGGCCTTGTGCTTGGGAAAGATGTCAGAGTTCAAGCTATCCCCTCACCCTCTCTATCCACCCCACCCTCAACCTGATCATGGTGGACAGTTTAGAACTCTGCTTCCTCCAGGGCCAGGGTGGCCAGTCATGGAGTCTCCAGAGACCCAACCTATCACATGACCCTGGTCACCTTCCACTCTTCTCCACAAGGCCATCAGGAGGGGCTGAGGTGAGACCCGGCCTCAGCCATGATGTCCAGTGGGTGGGGCTGAGGTGAAACCCAGCCTCAGCCATGATGTCCAGCAGGTAGGGCTGAGGTGAGACCCAGTCTCAGCCATGATGTCCACAGGTGGGGCTGAGGTGAGACCTGGCCTTGACCATGATGTCCAGCAGGTGGGGCTGAAGTGAGACCTGGCCTCAACCATGAATGTCCAGCAGGTGGGGCTGTGGGGAAACCTGGCCTCAGTAGTGGGTGTCCAGCTGTCCTTTCATCCTCAAAGCAAGTCAGAATTTACCACCATCACAGACAAAAGTCTACCCCAGCAGGGGGTGCACAGGCCTCCAGGAGGCTGAATGACCCTGTAAGGATGGTGGCCTCTGAGGAAGTGCACACATGGCCTCTCCATCTGTGAGCTCTTGTGTGCAGAGCACATGATCAGAGTCCAGCACCACATGGAGCCAGAAACTGTCCATGTGGGCCACAGACTGTCCGTTGGAGCCACCCGTGGCTGAGCAGTACACTACGCTTGGAGGATGGCTCAGCCAATTCTTAAGCCTCCAGGTCCAGACCCTGTTGAGAGAGACTCCAGGTCCCTCCCAGAGCTGAGAACAGCTCCTGCCCCTCCAGGGACTGTGCAGGGCAACCCTGGGGTCTGATGTGAGCCAGATGTGGCTGAACCTGTGGCAGGTGGGTGTTCCCTCTGTGCTCAGGCCTGTGGACCTCAGTAGGACCCCTGACCCCGCATAGCCTCACATTTCCACTCCAGGCCTGGAGATTTGCTTCCTAAGCCTGACGGTTGCTGTTGACCCTTCTGAGCCGCAAAATGACAGGGAACTGATCCCAGTCTGGCCAGGCTTGGATGGTGGAGGCTTCTCTTGCCTGAGATTTGAATTCAGTTCGTGTGTGTGTGTGTGTGTGTGTGTGTGTGTGTGTGTACTGAGGATCTGTCTCTGGAACCACTGAGCTACATCCTCAGCCCTTTTTGATTTATTGAAGCCAGGTCTAGCTAAGTTCCTTAGGGCCTTACTAAAGTTGCTGAGGCTGACCTCAAACTTGGGACCCTCCTGCTTCAGCCTCCCGTCACTGGGATTACAGGTGTGCACCACCATGCCTGGCCTGGAGTACAGGCTCTGTCCTCATCTCACAGGAGACCTGAATTTGGGCTCTGCTGCAGGCCCAACTTCCTTGTGGGGGTAGGGAGTGGGCCATCTCATGGTACATTCTGTGTTTGAGTGCTGGCTCCCTGAGGGCTGCCGCAGCACCTGACACTGAGTACGCGCGTGTGAACCGGGGAGTGGAAGTTCTCAGAGGCCATGGAGAGAGGAGGATGCCGCCCCCAGAGCCCACCGAGAGAGCAGCACAGGCTCCAGCGCTCATGGGCCCTCAGGACCCCCTTGGCCTGCCCTCCTCTCACCATCTCCCACCATGCCCTCTTCCATCAGCACACTAGATACCTGCACCCTTCGGTCCTCCCCTCCAGGTGAGCACTGAAGAAGGACAGCCCCTTCAGGCTGGGCCTGCCACAGCTGGGCAGCACCCTCTGCAGCCTGGAAGTCCCATTGAACCAGCAGTGCCAGGTCCAGCTGCTTCTTATGGCCTGGGGACATCTGCTACCACATTCCCCTCTGCCACCCGTACCACTGAACTTCAGACCCCTGCAGGCCGACTGCCCTTAGCAAGCAGCACTGAGGTCGTGAGACTGTACTGTCCGAAGCCCTGACGCCTCTCTATCGTCTGAGACTCAGATCTGAACTCCTGCTGGACTTGGTCTAGCAAAGAGCTTGCCAGCCCTCAGGCAGCAGCTTTCCCAGGGACGACTCACAGAGCACCAAGACCCCACCTCCCCAGGGCCCTCCCTTCCACTCCTGCTCCACTGCGAGCAGCTCCCCTGCAGGACCGGGTGCAGCTGTCTTCTCGGCATCCTGGGCCCTTGAAATACTCCTGGCCTTGCCCATGATGCACAGCAGTTCCTTTGGACACTTCAAATGGACAGCCTGTCCATGGCTGGCTCTTGGCACTTGGAAGGCCTCACATTTCTCCCCCACCCTCATCCTAGGCATTTGTTCCTTTGTGAACAAAACCCTTCTGCTGGTGCATCTGACTCTGTTAACAAAGCCAAGCTTACCAGCACAGGGGTGTCCTGCTGGGGCGGGAGCTGGCTGCGGGTGGCCTAGGCTGGGGACAGGAACCGCAGCCCCACTCAGAGCTGCTGTTGCCCACCAGGCCCAGGTGCTCTGTCAAGATGGGTGGGACTTGCCCCAGAGTCCTTTGTGCCCTTGAGGTGCCCCCTTGTGGAGGCAGCCCAGCCTCTCAGTCCATGGCCCACTGTCGTGAAGAAGCAGCTCCAGCCTGGCTCTCTGCCAGCCAGTGGGGACTTGAGCAGAACAGTAAGCGCCCAGACCAAAAAGAAACAGCCCTGAGGTCTGAGGACAGAACCTCGTGGTCTGCGGACCTACAGCCCAGGTCAGAGGCACAGCGCCTCCTACTGCAAATTGAGGTTTACTGGGTTTACTGGAGCTCCTGGTACTCAGAGGTTTACTGGGATGCTACCGCACCCATCTGCTGTGTCCTCCGTGGCTACTTTGGTGCTCCTTGGCAAAAGCAGGAAGGAGACAAAATATTTACTCTCCAGCCCTTTATAGGAAAAGTTTACAGAGGCTGACCCAGCCCCCGCTTCGCAGCCCGCCTCAGGACTGGAGTCACATCGCTTCTGCTAACCACTGCCTGCGGAGCTCTAGGATTGCCCGCTCACCCTCCCAGGAGAGCAGATGCATGTCCCTGTCTGCTTCCAACTGTCCCCAGCAGAAGGGGCAGAGAGAAACCTATGGCCGTCACTGTCAGCAGGGCTCCAGTTTGCGGCTCAGCCTCCTCTCCTGGGCTTTGTGTCCAAGTAGCCATCAGGAGTTTCCCAGAGTGCTAGAGATGAAAGATGGCAGGAAAAACCAGGCTGCCTCTGCAATGGTGCCCGTCCTGGCCCAGGGAACAACCGTCCCTTGCTGTCCACTGGCGGCACTGGCCAGCCCCATTCCACTCTCCTGCAGCTAATCAGCCCCACACCCAATGCAGAGCAGACGACACTTCCTCAGACCCCGTCCCACACACAGTCTCCTCTGGTCTTCACTGGCAGGCTCCAGGTGCCCAGTGTCCTCCTCAACAGGCAGAAGCCCCCTTGCTGCTACAAGCGAAAGGCAGGTGATGTGGTGGACAAGCGCCTTTGGCAGGCCCTTGGCTGGCAGGCATCCCCACAGTGGCAGGGTGCTGTTAGTCCTGCTGCCCTGATGCTGTTCTCAGTTCCAGGTCCCATGCCCAGCGCCACATGGCTTGGGGCCCTTTTCTGCAGCCGGTCATTCCTGGGATGAACAGCCCCTGATAAAATGCCCCAGTACTGAGGCTGTGAAACAGTGACCCGGGAGCAATGTTAGTCCTGTACCTGGGCTGGTGTCACAGAGACTGGTGACCTGAGCCTGCTATCCTTGCACACCAGCAGAGAAGCATTCAGTTCTGCTTCTCAGGTCACTCATGGGACAGTCCTGGCTAGAGGCCCTGCCCTCCCCTCAGGCCGGGTGCTGGGGGAGTCCTGGAAAGAGACCAGAGAGGGAGGGGAGAAGCCCTGCCCCCATCTCCTTAGGCCTGGGAGTCACCCAGGAGGCTTGCTGCCAGGTAGGCTAGAAGGGATCCTGGGCCCACCCTGCCCTCCAGCTGCTCTGCACAGCAGCACCCAGGGGAGCCCCAGTCTTTAGCAGCTGGTGGAGGAGAATCCGGGAATGAGGGGAGCTCCCCCCTACCCTGGCCGGGAACACCGGGCAGCAGGCTCCTCTCCTCCCTGCTGCTCATGTGCAGCAAGACGGAGGGTGGGGGCAGGAGGGGCCACTTAGCGAGGCACAGTGGAACATCTCCCAGTGGCTTGGCCAAGCTCCAAGCAGGCTGTGGGTGTGAGAGATAAGGGCAGTGTAGCTCCTGGGCTTCTGCCCCCAATAGCGAGCTGGCTCACCCAGTGGTCAGGGCCCACTTTGTAGTCTGAGGTCAGAACAGGGCTTCTGTGGCCACAGAGATGAGCTGCTGTCAGGTGAGATGGGCTCCCACGTCCCCAGGTCAGAGCTTCCTGTGTGGCTGAGGAGGCTGGGGAGAGCCATGTGCTGTGTCCAGAAGGTGGGATGCAGAAGGGAGCCCACCCCCAGGGCAGAGGCCCACAAACATCCCTCTCCTGCTGCTCTTCCCTCTGCTGTGGTGGAGAAAACGAATGGGCATACATGGTGGCCAGGGGAACAGCCCAGGCCTGAGCATGGTGGCCCCTGAAGGCGTCACAGCACACTCTGCCTTTGAGCCCTTATTAGCACAGGGCTCTTGGAAGCCCCCAACACCTGGCCCCTCGCCACCGGAAGCTCTTTGCCACTGTGGTCTACGTGCCATCTGGATGCCCTTCTCCTCAGTCCCCAGAGCTGGGTAGGGACAGAACAGGAGGTCTGCACTCGGCCTCAGCTCATCTGGTCAGCCTGGGGAAGCCCACCCAGGCAGAATCTCTCTCTGCACTTTCCTGCCCTTTGGAAGGGAGAATTTGGAGGTGTGTGGTAGACATCAGGGTCAGCAAAACTACCCACTTGGTGGGCAGGGGAGAGTGTCTACAAGGGCGGGTTCCTGTGAGGGTCAGGAAGAACTTCTGGAGGCACCAATGGGTGTGGGGAGCTGAGGACCAGGACAGGGTGAGGAGGACCAACGGTGCTGTTTTGGGCACACAGTAGGGTGGCTTGGCAGGAGTGGGGCAGGATGGCAGCAGGCAATGGAGCAGGGCCAGCTGCTGGCACTGGTCCTTAGACAGGTGTTACTCAGCCCTGTGTCACCAGGCTCAGCCTGACCTGCTTCATGTGCCTTGGCAGGAACGGGCAGGTCAAGGCGCAGGGGAGCATCAAGGACAAAACTGCAGGAGTTGATAGAGCTGAGGTGCCTGAGGTGGGCAGTCCTGAGGCTGGGCAGCACACTCCAGGGTGCTGCTAAATGCTCCGGTGGAGTAGCTGAGGGCCACGACCATGAAGGGCCACTGAGCCCACACTGCAGGGCTTGAGCTGGTGGGGTCCAGGAGCCAGCTGTGCATTTTCAAGTTTCCCTCAGGGGCAGCAGGTTGGTGGGTTCTGTTAGACAACAGGGGCTGGGTGGCCTTTGCAGTGAAGTGGCAGGTGTGGGAGCGGAGGGGAAGGGTCCGGGCACCATGGCCTGGCTCAGACCTGGCTGCAGCCTTTCCTGACGTCAGTCATGAGGTTGTGCTCATGTACCTGTGGGCCAGGTAGACGCCCGCAAGAGCTGGCAGAGCGGCGTGTTGGAGGTGTGCTGCAGGGAGTGCAGCCCCAAAACAGTAGGCTCAGCAGAGGGCCAGGGGCCCGGAGAAAGAACCGGAAAATGGGAGGCACCCAGGGTTGCTGCTTGCTGGCCCCACCCCCTGGCTGAGGTGGGGGTGACACAGGGGCTCTGCCAGGCCTCATAACAGCGGAGAGTTTTATTCCAGCCCCAGTGGGTCTGCAGAAGAAGTCTGACCGTCAAGGTCCCCAGCCTGGTGCCCCAAAGGTGCCAGCTCTGGGGTAATGGATGTGTGGTCCTGTCCCAGAGGCCTTGGCGTTGGCCTTCTCAGGCTTCAGTGTCCTTGCACCTGACCTTTCCCCAGGCCTGGCAATCCTAGGCCATGCCCTCCCTCCTGGCCTCCTCAAGAGTGTACACAGACCAGGTGAGGCCAGGGTCAATCTCGGGGCTCCATGCTGCCGGTCACAGGCTTCCCTGGCAAGCAGCACCTCCCACAGACCTTGAGACCTGGCCCACGGTGTGTGTGAAGTGCTCTTAGGTGAGGGTGAGGCTCAGAGAGTCCTGGCTCTTGTGGGCTTGCGCACTGTGAGGCTTGGACAGCGCAGAGGCCTCCTGGAACTCCTTGGCCATGTAGTAGTAGCAGACGGCATCCAGGCAGCAGTTGGCATCCGAGAGCCTGCTAGTGATGAATAGGGCATAGCTGAACACCAAGCGGATGGCGCAGGACTGCAGACCCAGGGCCACCCTCACGGTCAGCACCACGTGCAGCGGCAGGAAGCACACCATGAACACGGCCAGGTTGGCCCAGACCATGCGGGTGGCCTTGTGGGAAGCCTGTACCTGCCCTGCCTCGGAGACAGGCCTCTGGGCCAGTGCTGTCGCCACCTGCAGAGAGCAGAACACCAGCACGACCAGGGGCAGGTAGAAGCCCAGCAGCGAGAACGTGATGGTGCCGAAGGACTGCCGGGCTTGGTTCCTGAAGCAGAAGCCACCCTCCTGCAGCCCCAGGTGCCAGCGGGCCACCAGGGAGCTGAGGACCACGACCCAGAGGGCCACACACACCACCGCAGCCTGGCGTGGGGAGCGGAGCCCACGGGCACGCAGCGGATGCCGCACAGCCACATAGCGGTCCACGGCGATGGCCGTGACCAGGCTGATGCTCATGTACCTGTTGGCCAGGTAGACTCCCTGCGAGAGCTGGCAGAGAGGTGTGTCGGTGGTGTGCCGCAGGGAGCGCAGCATGAAGGGCAGGGAGCACAGCAGGCAGAAGTCGGCCACTGCCAGGTTGGTCATGTAGATGCGTGTCTCTGTCCACTGCTGCATGCGGCGGCAGAACACCCAGAGGGCCACGCCGTTGAGCAGCAGGCCCAATACCAGCAGCGAGCTCAGGTAGGTGAAGAAGGCGTCCCTGAATGAGGAGGACCAGGACACGGTGCTGCAAGTGCTGTTCATGGTCCTGGGGCTGCCGGAGGGCACAGGAGGTCAGTGTGGGCAGGCAGAAGGGAAGCTCCCCAGGGTACAGCAGAGGGAACCCCATGGCCTGCCCCTTCTGGGCCTGGATCTGGAGGAGGTGAATCCCCACCCGTGCCACAGCCAAAAACCCCAACTACCCAGAGAAACCACAGAAAATGTAAAAGTTCAAAGTCAACCTCAAGAGGGGCCCAAGGGGGCTGAGCTGGAAACAGATCCCCTCCTCATCTCCCAAGCCCTCCCCTCTGGGAACTGCCTGGGGCTGGGCACAAGGAAGGCAGGAGGATCTGGAGGTCCACCTCAGCCCAGCACACAGGCTGCCCTCCAGAGTGCCAGCCCTGCGACCTTAGGTCCTGGGCAGGGAGTGGAGGCCCATCAGCCTCACCCAGTGCCAAGTTCTCACAGGCAAGCTCAGTGGTCCCTCCTGCTGGCCTAAGGATTCCATGAAAGGGCCTCAGGACAAAGGCCAGCCCTCCTGCCCTCCTGCCCCTCCCTGGACCTGCATTCCAGGAGTGGTCAGCATCCTCCCCACCTGGTCCGTTCCTGAGCAGAGGCCCAGGACACTCTGCAACCCCGATCTCCCATCTCCCTGTTGAGTATCAGCCCCCAGACCTGGGATTCCCCTGAAGCCTTAGTCCAGCCCACATCTGGGATCAGGGTATCCATGCCTTGAGCTTGGGGACACAGAGTGCCCCATGGTCATAGCAGTGAGGGCAACTCCATCTCACCTGACTGTGCTGCTCAGAAGTGGCACCTCCATTCCCTGACCATGCATGGGCCACCATGCAGACTGGAAGAACCAAGCTCAGCCCCCAGGCCCGGCCCAGATGGACTTGGGCAGAGGTCTGGCACCCAGGACATGGCCATTGGCACAGAAATTGGCCCACCTCCAGCTGTCAGGTCTCAGTGGCCCCTAAGAGGCTGATGTCAGTACATAGTGTGGTCTAGCCTGAAGGAATGGCCATAGCCCAGAGCCCAGACACCCAGCCCACGTGCCCAACCCCACCCCTGCTCCTTGCTGGCCCTGGCAGCACAGTCTTCTGGGAGGCCCCTGAGGTGCTGCCCTTCTAGTCTGATGGGGAGGGAGGGCACTGGGCCCCCAGGGAGGGCCCAGCCCAGGCTGGCCTGTCTGTTCCCCCTACCTCCTCCTCTGTCCCGCAGGAGCAGGAGAGGGAAGAGCAACCAGCCTTGTGACTGCAGATGGGTCGGCTCGTGAGAGCTGGGCTGGGCCCCAGGGGACCCTCCAGGCCCATAGTCCATTAGGGAAGCCAGGCGAGATTCCAGCTAGAAACAGAATACCCACCCTCTCATGCCATCCACATCTTTGGATTCCAGTCTGTTGGAGTCTAATGGCACACGTGCCAGCAATCAGTCTCATCAGCCCTTTGCCCTGTGTGGTCTCCTCAGGGTCCTCTTCTTTCTCTGGGAGGATCCTGCCTTGTCTTTCATGGCATCCCAGTTCTGAAGGCTCAAGCTTCCCCCAAAACCTCTCGGCCCTAACCTCTGGGTGGTCTCTTTCCTGTCTACCCTTCTCTCCCAGATCAGCCCACTCAGAGACGTTCTGCCCCCAGAAACCCAGAGTCCTGGAAGCCTGGTGAGTCTCACAGCCTGTGTGGGGAGGACCCCATGAAGCCCCACCCTCCCCGCTGAGTCTCTCCAGCTCTGTTGTCTGCCTTGCTGACTTGGGAAGGGTGTAGGTCTGGCTGGGGATGCCTGTATGTGCCCCCTCTGGGAAGCAAGGATATGGGGCCCTGACCTGGTCTCTCTCTGGTGTCCACAACCCCCATGGTGGCACAGAGGTCCTCATGTCACATACCCAGGCTTTTCATTTTCAGGTTAGCCCTCAGGATGATCCAGGATTTATTGGGAAACTTTTAAAAACTCTTACCACAGTCTTTAAATTTTCCCATTTCTGGTAAAACAAACACTAGGCTACCAGGGAAAAGAGCACAAACTTTTCAAAGTCCAAGGGGCACAAGAGGCTTAGATGAACACCCACTCACGACTCTGGTCTCAGTCCTTCGGGTGCTTGCCAAAAAAGTTCAGGGAGTGAAGTCTCAGGCTGGGGGTGGGGGAGGGGTTGTCTAGGGCCCAACTGCTCAGAGGAGCAGGCCTGTCCCCTTAAAGGGCATTTGTACTGTTGGAGAAGCTACCACTAGGCTGGGGAAACGGTGACTTGGGGCCCTGGGACTTCCTTCTGGGTGGGGCTGGTGGGAGCAGGCGTTGACAGAAGCTCACCACACTCCCAGGCCGGCTGCCCTTGATGGCAGCATCCCCTCCCCACACAGGAGCAGATGCCCCCTTTGACTCTGCTGGGACCATCCAGGATTGGAGGCTTGACACAGATGGAGGCCCTAGCACATCGCAGCCCCTGCCCAGCCCTCCTCCTGTTGGGGTGGAGACCTGCAGACCCCAAGTGCTTGTCTGGCCTAAGGACCAGGCTGAGATGTGGGGGCAGAAATGCCCCAGTGTCCAGAACAAGCTTCCCAGAGACCCGGGGCCAGCGCGAAGTTACTTTCTACACTGCCTTTTAAATGCAGTTCGCAACCCACAACACATATCTGAGGTGCGAATGAAGTGTTAGCCAAAGCCCTGAGAGACCCTCAAGTTATTCTGAACTTGCTGCCCACATGGGCACCCTCTGCCCAATCAGAGAACAGCCCACTTGCCCTGATGGCAGGCATCTCCAGCAAGCTCCTCCACGGATGTCTCTGCCCTGAGGATCCATCACAGCCACAAACTTGTCACGGCCTCAGCAGCTCAGAGACCCTGACACAGCCCTGTCCCACCCGGAGGCCCCTCGTCCTCTCACAGCCCCTGCTGTTGGCGGGGCCTCCCATGCTGGGCCGTGGGACCCTGCATTGCTGAAGCCCTGCCTGAGAAGCTGAGCTGGGCTTGCTGGCAACTGCCAAGCACTGGCAGGGTGGCAGGGGCTACCTGCAAAGCACCAGCTTCTTGGCAGAAACTTCACCTTTTTTTTTCTGGAAACAGCTTAAAAGAGCAAAACCAGAGGTGGCCTGCCCACCTCCGGAGGCTTCCTCTTCCCCAGCCCACTCATTTCTGCCTGTGCAGTCCCACGGACCGAGGTCAGAAGAGGGCACCCCACATGCTGTTCCCTGGTGAAGGAAGGCAGCAGGTAACGCTAATCCCCGCTCACCCACCTGTGGTCCTGATTCCCACGGGGCACCTACCCACGGGCATGTGGAGATGGGGCATGGACCCAGCCCGGTCCTGCAGGCTGCAGGAGTTCCTGCCCTGACTCCAGTCTAGACCATGCCCGGCTTCTGCGGGCCTTCGTGGGCATTCTCTCTCAGCCATCTTCACTGGGTGCTGGGTGGGGGCAGCCATCCTTCCTGCAGACCTCGCTGCCAGCCCTGCACACCCGAGGGCAGGACCTTTTCCGACAGCCCCAAAGCCTCTGACTGCAGCTCCTCTCTTTTCAAAGACTACAAAGGGCTTGGGAGAGCTTCAAGACCCCATTGTACAGTGACAATGACTGAGGCCCAGAGAAGGGGCATGGTAGGTCTGAAACCAACAGTCCAGCCTCCTGACCCTCACCTAAGGAAGCTGCTGGCCTGGCCCTGAACTTTCTCCTCCATTGTCCTTCCAGATCCGATTCCCAAGGCAGGCACTTGGGGCCCTTTCCTGGTCCCCTTTGGACCTGGCATTGGGGCCCATCTTGAGCTCAGGCTCAGCAGGACCTTCCTCCTGCTGAGATGCTGGGACTTGAGTCTGTATCCACATTGACTCTCCCCATACCAAACTCTGCCACAGGATTTGCCCTCTGGGTTCGTAGAAGGACCCAGCAGAGGCTGAGTCCCTACCCTGGCACCTAGATTGGAACCACACACGACAGGGTGTCACCCCAGGTGTTTCTCCCCCACACTGCTGGCTAGCACCCTGGCTGGGCTCGCAGCCAGCAAGCAGACCCTGTGGAATCACTGCCCTCACCTTCCCAGGTCAGTCCTCACTGGGCATCCCCCCATCCCTGAGGAGGCCCTCCTACCCACGGGTGGACTCGCCCTGGGTCAACCCTGGACATTTAGAGACAAGCCCTGTGCTGGGGCTCCTGGCCACCATCCTCACCTGCCCACACACCAGCTGCCTCCCCCCGCTCTCCAGGCTCCACCCGGTCTCCCCAAGCCAGTCCCTGTAGAGCAATTAGGGGGTTTCCAGCTGGCCCCCTCCTATGCTGGCTGTCTAGTGCTGCTGCTGACTAGGCTCCCTGTGGGGGTGGGGCCTGCCTGGCCCTTCACCCAAGGCCCCTGAATCTCAGGATCTGAGAGGGCTGGTCACTGCCCAGCAGGTTTGCAGCTCCAGATCAGGCGAGGCCCATTATCCCCGCTGCCAGGTGACCTCAAGTCACAGTCACACCATGGCCCTCTGCCCAGGGCTCCTCAACTCTGCCAGCCTCCACTCCCAGGCAGCAACCTCTCTCTGAGGCCAGCCAGCCCCTACCTCAGGCAACCCTAGCCCACTTTGCCCCTGCCTGTCTGTGTGGTCTGCAGGAGGAGCCCCCCTGCCCCTCACTGGTCCACTCTCCTGAATACCCTCCTGGGAACTGAGAGAGCCTCACAGGAAGCTGCTCCAGGAAATCCCACAGGGTCACAAGGTCATCATGCCCTTCTCAGGGCCCTGGCTACTCAAGACCCATGAGAAAACACGTCTGGGTGCCAGGTCTAGGCAGCAAGGAGCCAGTAGACCTTGGGGGAGGGTCTAGGCAGAGGGCCTGGTCCTGCACTGAGGGTTTGGGACACCTGTGACCACCTCCAGAGCCTTAGGGTGGGTGCAAAGTTGGTGTGGAAGCTCCCTGCCTTGCCTCAGCTCTGATGCTTGAATCAGTGTGGGTTTTTGCATCTGTTTTGTAATTGGCCCATTTAGAGTTAGAAGCCCAAATTGCTTTTTCTTCATCTCCTATACAGCTGTTTTCTCCTACTCAGCTTCCTATAAGCACCCTCTCGTGCTGAATGACCCTGCAGCTGTGCTGGCACAGCCTGGGGAAGCCACGCAGGGACATTTCCTGGCTTTTGACTGCTATGAGTGGTAAGCCTTGTGTAGGACAAGCAGAGGCAAATTAGCTGTCTTCCCATTTAGGCTGAATTGCCACTAGGTTCCTTTTCCCCTTTTATGTCATTTTCTGTCATGTCTGATGTGGGCAGGGGACCTTAGCAGGACAGGACCCTGCAAGCATTATTGTGTCTTGATGAACACTTGTTTCAGGAGCCCTCAGGTCTGTGCCCGTGGCCAGCACTCCACTTGCTCACCTTTGAGTGACCCTGCCCCAGGAGACTGGCCAAGGGCAGGGTCCTCCGTGCTTTGGGTCCCTGGCTCAGCACTTTTGCTGTGCAGGGAGAGTGGAAGAGAGAAGACGTGAACCCGTCCCCCAGTTCTTAGTGTAGGAGCTTTCTGTTCCTCTCTTTGTAGAACTAGGTCTGGGAAACACCCTAGCCCCTGGGACCCGCCTCTCTGCCTCTGATGTCACTGTGATGGGTGTGGGACAGCAACCCACAGGAAGGTGGGTGCAGGGCAGGGTCACCCTGTGAGCTGTGTCCTCTGGTCCAGCTTCTCTCCACTCGTCTCTTGCTCCAGCTCCTTCCTGCTTCGTGCTTGCAGCCCCCTGCCACTTCCCCTGGTCCCCACAGGACATAGTCCCACCCACCAGATCACTCAGGTAGAAGCATCTTGAACTCCACTGGAACTCAGAGCCTCCTGCACCCACCTCAGCACCCACCTCAGCACCCCCAGCCTCTTGCCTTCTCAGTGCTGTCTTAGTGGGAAGACTGCTGCTGGCCAGGGAGCCCCTAGGACTCAGACCTTGAGGCCCCTGTCCACCTCCTGGCTCCTCTCCCTCCCTCTCACCCACCCTGGACCCAGCCCCTCAGAGGTGCCCTCAATGACCCCTTCCTGACTGCTGCTGTCCATCCATTGCATCATCCCTGAGGGTCAACCAGGCCAGCATCACCACCACTGCTCTCCATCCATCGCATCATCTCTGGGCCCCAGCCAGGCCAGCACCCCTCTGCTGGTTATGGCCTCCCCTGGTTCCTCCACTTCTGCCTTGCACCTTTGGGTCATCGAGGTGTCCCTGCTAAGGAGCAGTCAAGCCCCAGGCTTGGGAGAAGGTGCTCTCTGCCTCTTCAGAGCCCTAGTGGCCAGCCGTGAGGCTTGGATCAGACACTCAAGCCCATTCCTCGAACCTGATTGCAACAAGCTGCCTGGGAAAGGCTTCGTGAGGCCCAGACAGAATGAGCAGCCAGGGATGTGCTGGGCTGAGCAGTGGCACTGCCTTCTTGGCGTGATGGTGGCACCATGGCTGGATCCTTACAAAGCCCTTGTCTGCCAGGAACAAGCACTCAGTGCTAGCTGAAGGGACAGGGTCTGGGATTCTCCTGCAAGACCCCAGTGGGGATGGGGTATGGGAGGAAGCTCCTGATGTGGCAGATGTGGCAGAGGTGACCATGTGAGCCTGGGTGACAGGGGCACAGGGCCCTCTACCTATACTCCCTCCTTTTGGATTATTTTGAAAGTTTCCATAATAAAGCTTGTGCAGATAAGAAATTAGTGTGTGGCTGTGGAAGGGTCTGTGGAGGACAAAGCCCTTCAGTTGCAGGGCAGATAGGTGGCTCCGGTGGAGGACAGGGGGCAAGGAGGCTGTAGCTGGCTGCTACAAGACCAGAAATGTCATCATGGTGCCCCCAAGCCCTTTGACAGCCACACCCCAGGGCTTTCCCATGACCTGGGATGAACTTCACACACACAGTAGACCCCTGGGCCCTGCCACCCGCCAAAGCCATAGCAGTGAGAGGGACCTTGCTGCAGGGTGGCAGGGAAGGCCAAGGCCTCCTCTCTGCATAGGGGGACGGAGAAGGGGACAGAGGGGCAGTGGCCACTTTCTCTATCACCTGCCCCTACAGACAAAAGCCACTCCAGGGCCTAGGCCCTGTGCAGGTCCCTCACGTGTCCCTCACTCTCGCATGTGACCCCCAAGGTGTGGCTGAGGACGAGGCTGCCTGTTCCCACTGCCCATACTGGGTACTGTCCCACCACACACGCACGCTTGCGTTCTCCATTCACAGTGATGTAGCAGAAGGCAGCGGAAGGCAGAGGGAAGGATGCCAGCTTGGCAGTCCAGGAAGCCCCTGAGGCCTCTGCCCGACCTTGGCACCATGCCACCCCAGTGCATGCCATATGGTCCTCTGACAGGCACCTGGCCACGCACACTCCCTGGGCTGAGGGAAGTTGTGTCACCCAGGCAGGGTGACTGCCTGGACGGCTCTGGCTCCCTGCTAGGCTGGCTGCCCTGGCCACTGCTCAAAGTCCCTCTGGAGTCCAGTCCCCTACTGTGTCCATTTGGCACACTTGGGGATCAACTGCTAGAGCCCCAGGCTGTGCCCACCTTGCTGCCCTACCCTGTCCCTGCATGAGCAGCCCTGGCCTCTGGCCAAGCCATGATCCCCTCCCATCAGAGCTTCCACCAAGCAAGAGAGGCCTCTGGCTGAGGGAGAAGCCACTGCAGTGTGGGACCCAAAAGGGTCCCCAGGGAGTCCTGATGAAGATCCTGGGGGGTCCCCAGGGGCTGTGAGGGACCTGAGGGTTACAATACACCACCCCTGTCCCACCCATCCCCTTTCCACAGCCTGGAGCCTCCTTCAGTGAAGGCCAGGCCCCTGCCTCAGGACAGAGGGCTGCCTCCCTCTTTCTGGGGACCTCCTGTCCACCTATCCCTTGGTGCCCAGAAGAACCCTTTGCCCCCAGCCCACACGGGGATCTGGCTACCACAGAGTCCTAGGGGTGGCAGAGGCCACACAGCAAGGGGCAGTTCCCTGGGCTAAGGGCAAGTGCAGGCCAGACCCTGGGCTGCGGCCCCTCACCCTGCAGCCACTCACCCTGGACAGCTCCCGCTGCCCTGCTCCAGGTGGCCTCCCCAAGGCGTGACCTCTGCCTCGCTGCTGTCTGTGGGCCCCGATGCCCTCCAGGCAGCGGTGCCAGGATGCTGTGCCACCAGCCACAGGTTCTTGCCTCCCGGAGCCTCTTCCCTTTTGCTGCCCCAGAAGAGCTCATGCGCCCGGACCTCCTTCCCCTTTCGATGCTGAGGCTTCTCTGACTGGAAGGCAGGCTGCTGGCCCAGAGCCAGACCACTCCTAGGAACAGTCTTCCTCCACAGCCCCCCAGTGGCCACTGCCTGCCCTATCACAGGGTCCTTGCTCAGCAGAGCGCACCTCCCACCCAGAGTCCTCTTCCCGGAGCCCCTGCCCTGCCCCACAGCCCACCAGGCTGCCAGGCAGAAGCTCCAGTGCCCAGATCTCTGGCAGGGACCTCAAGCTGCAAGTGGGGTGGGAGGAGATTGGTGGTCCATGAGAGCTGGCGCTGAAAGCATCAGTCTCATCCATACTTCAAGCAGACACTGACCGTCCAGCTGCTGGACTCCAGGCAGGAGGAGGCCCTGCCTTTCCATCAGGGGACTGTCTGTTCCTCTCGAGGACAGTGGCCTCCTCCCTTGGGTGGGCCTGGGTGGCAAATCCACCTCATGCCCAGCTCATGTGGAGGCAGGTGGACCTCGACCCCCTTGGGAAATGATGTTGAGTTCTTGGTTCATCTATCCCTGCCACCCCAGAGCCACCAGCCCTCAAAGACACTTCCTCTGAGGCTGGGCAAGATGCCAGGCGATAGTTGTGGGAACTGACAGTTTGTAGAAGAGGAGGTTATACACAGAGGTCACAGATGGCAGAGAGACACAAGGGCTGCAGTGCCTGCAACATCGCTGTCCATCCAGGAGTCTGACATGGTCACTCAGGGCCATGACACAGGACTCAGAGGCCCAAACAGGCTGCCCCTGGACGAAGAGTGGGCAACTTGCATATCAGCAAGGAACACAAACATGCTTGGACTTGTGTCTTCTGGTGTTGCTCAAGGACTTCTGAGACTTTGCTTGGGATTTGGGGAGTCCATCCACAGACTGTGGGGGCAAGGCTGGGACCTGAGCAGCTGGAGGAGTGTACTAAGACATGTTCCTAAGTGGACACAAGCCAGGCTCTGGTATGGGTGCTTTTTGCATATTTAAACCAAGACTGCAGCTGTTTTCACAATGGAAAGATAAGCACATTTATCTTTTTTATTTTGGATTAAACCATTACCCGTAGGAGATGGGTGGAAGTGGGAGGGATGGACAGGAAGGGGAGCAGGGCTTTGGCGGGTAAAGCTAAGTTTGTACATTTTGGCTTTACAACCAAGTAAATATTTGTGTAATTACCAAATTAAACTAAATTAACTTTTAAGAGGCATTTTTAAAATTGAAAGCAAAATGAAGCCAATTGATTTGCACTGTCAGTTGACAACGTTACCTACCAACCTCTTCCCAGTGATTATGAAATCAGTCATTTGACCGTTTGTTTATATCAGCCTCCCACAAAATAATGTCAAAAGCATTTTATTTTCAGTAAGTTTTCCAAGTAATTTTAAAACACCGTTTTGTCTCTATAGCTGTATAACCCAAAGACTTTAAAAAACATCTCATGGATCTTAAACCATTGTCAGTGATCATCCTGATGGTTGTGCTATTTTGATGTTGTTTTAGGTTAAACACAGCTGAATGAGTATGTTGAGTACCAAGAAGCTTTTGGTGTGGGATGAGAGTGAAGGAGGCTGGGGAAGGGGTTTCAGGACTCTGCCCCTAATTGTGGTGACAGTATAACCTTAAACTGGCTCAATGGGCCTGTCAGTAAAATCTTTGCCAAGGTGTCTGCATGAGCTGTACAGATGTTAGCTTGCACTCAGGTCGGCCGTGGCTTCTAACTTCCTGTAAGACAGTGAAACTCTGAGCTGCGCTTATCTACAAGACTCCCGGGGTGAGCCTGCTCAGAAGGGGTTATTTCTGTAAAAACTTGTGAAATTGCTGACTTGTCAAAATGAAAAAAAATTAATGAAATGCGATGTGGCCTCCCACTGAGTGTAAACTCCCACTGAGTTTTCAAACTTGAAGGTCCAGGACTCGAAACACCGTGCTCCATGACCAAGCTGCACAGCTTCGAATAGAACTGCTTCTAGGGCGTCCTCAGGGCTCTGCTCTCCGTCCCTGCCACACAAGTGGTACGGATGTGCTACGAGTCAGTAAGACCTATGTGGCTCTGGGTTTGGAAGAAGAGCTGCATTCACTCTGTCTTCACTTTTAACACTCGGGTCTGTGCAGCACCCAGGCTAAGCACGTGTATGAGTCACTTGCCCGCTGCTGTAAGGAGTTCCTGGGGGAAGGGGTGCATGGCCGCTGGCCCCTGGTTTTGGGCAGAGGGAAGCAGAACAGCATGGTGGGAGGCTGAGGTGGAGGAGCACTGTGCAGCACATGGCAGGCAGGAAGCCAGGGGTGGGGGAACTGAGGACAAGATAAAGTCCCCACAGCCGCGTCCCCAAGGACCCACTTCCTCTAAGCAGGTTCCGGGCCCACAGTTGCCCCAGGTCCTGATAATGCGTCGGATTGTGAACCTCTTGTGGATTGAACCACTGACAAAGCCAAGCCCTTGGTCACTTCTCAGGAGCTCCCCCTCTGCACGCTGCTGTCCTGGGGACCAGGCCTGGGGTCCGGGGCATTCCAGACCCAGTGCAGCACAGGTGACTAATACAGTGGGGACAGGTACCCTGGTCTGCAGACTGAGGTCTCTCAGTGCTCTCTCTTGAACAGGAAGAGGGCCCCTCAGAGAAGGGGGTGCTGTGAGGTGGGGGCAGGGGAAGTGTGAACAAAGTGGCCATCCAAGATTGTGAGGGCCACGTTGCAGGACTCTGAGGTCCACTCCAATAGACTACCACTGGACAGAGGAGGGGTGACTTGAATATCAGCAAGGATGTTTCATGTATTAGGAAAACAGTTCCTTATTTAAAAACTTGAAAATAAGGGGGAAGAATCAAGGATCTGCCCTGCTGCCCTGTACAAACGCCCCTGACATGACCAAGTGGCCACTGAAGGCTCTGCCCGTGGGTCTCCGCTGTAAATGAGTCAGGAAGAGAGAGAAGGATGCTCTGTTTTGCACACCATGGTGATGCTGGCAACAGAACTAGTTCTCTGTTCTCTTAGTTATACATTGCCGTCATCAGTTCAACATAAGAAATCCCCCAGAAACAAGCAGCATCTCCCGGCTCCTGTGGCTCACATACCTGACAGTGGGTCCAGTCTGTGGGGACTGCACAGAGCAAGAGACCCCCACCCAGAAAGAGCTGGGGTGATGGAGATGGAGGACAGCCTGGAGGAGGAGCCTTGAGGGCATGCCCACAGTGGTCAGTGAGGGAACACGCCAAGGCCAAGGCACAGCCTAGGCGAGAAGGGGGAGGCGTGGGCCCTCAGTTCCCTCTTCCCCTGAGGTGACAGCTGGCCAGAGTCAGACGGCGAGGAGCAGGGCAGGGAAGGCCAGTGTGCCTGCCTGGGCTGGGACAGCTCCTGGCTGCTGGCACACACTTGCCATCCCAGTGGTGGGGCTGAAAGGCCACAGGCAGGACTCTGGCCTGGGTCAGGCACCCTTTTCCCATGCAGCCAAGGAAACTGCTTTTGAGATGTAAGTGCCCTGCCACACGCCCCACTGCTTGGCCCTTGGGAGCCCTCTGCCTTGCTGCTTCAGAAACCACCAGGCGGCGGGGAGCCGCCCGAGCTCCTGGCTGCTAAGGCCGCACTCGGTCTTGGCCAGGGTTTGGCAACAGGAACTGGTTTTCTGTGGGTGAAGCAGGAGGGTGTCTGGCATTTGACTCTAGGTATTCAGGCTGTAGATGGAGAGTGGAGAAGAGACAGTGGCATGATTTGATGGCTGCCAGCAATGGGCAGCAGCAGCAAGCACCATGTGGCCCGAGGGTAACTGAGGTGGGAGTGGAAGGGCAGGGCAGGGAGGTCAGCAGTGCCTGTGAGGCTGAAGCCAGGGCTGGGGGCTGGGTCAGCGCAGCCAGGTTCAGCATCAGGTCAGGCAGAGCAGGAGGCTTTGGGAAACAGGGCTGGCTGTTTGGGAAACAGCCACTGGTGCTGGCTAAATGTAACAAGGCCAAGCCCCTTTCCCTGGAGAGGGACAGACAGACACACACACGCGCAAGCACACACACAAATTCACACACACATGCACACATTCACATGCATACAAACATACACATGCATGCACAGAGAAACACGGGCACACACATGCACACATATACGCACAAATGCATGCCCACATGCAAGTCAGGGCAGACATTCACAGGCCCCAGGCTCACACCCACTGGAACTCCTAAGCCTGCTCCACATTTCCGTAGCTGCCCACTCTGCGGGGCCACCAGCACCTTGCACCACCCTTCACCCACTTCTTTTCCCTGCTCCTATTTGTGCAGCACTCTCCACAGCCTACGACACCACACAGCTCCTCCACCTCTGAGGAGGTGTGCGACAGGGTGTAAGTGTCACCTCAGGGTTGGGGGTGCAGTTCCAGGAAGCCGGTGTGGGTGAGGAAGAGCAGTCAGATGGTGTTGTGCAGCCTGGGGATGGTTTCAGAAGGGCCCTGGGGAGCAGTAGCGACTGGAAACTCCTCGCTGTGCACAACATGATGTCAGCACCCAGAGCAGGACACACAGGAGCCATCAGCAGGGAGCCCTGCAGGATGGGGCACTCCCAACCCCTTGGCCCCTGATCTGGCCAATGGACTGAGCTCCCCTGGCCCTCCCTGTCCAACTCACCCTGTGCAAAACCCCAGATCTGGCCTGGTGAACCGTGCTCGCCTCCTTCGAAGTCCCAGCTGCAATGGGTCAAGCAGGTGTCTGACACCCTGAAACTTGACCCACAGCCCCCCAGTGCACAGCTGACCAACAGCACCTCATGCACCTGCCAGCAGTGCTTGGCATGGCTGACACACTGCTAGTTCCTTTCTAGACTGTTTTGATGATACGTCAAGCAGTTATAGATGACACCCATTTGCTACCACAGAGGTCAAGGCACAGAGCTTAGATAATCCTGATTCCCCCTTGCACTCTGTCCTGAGACCTTCTCATATATGCACCTCTGAGGTGACCACTAAGCCACTTCTTCCTGTAGCTGCCCTGGCACATGCTAACCGAGTCTGCTTCTTCTCTGGCCTCTCCTCTCACACACTATCATCCTCCTTGTGGGTCCCTAAACTTCTGGGATTTGTCAGGAGCTGGTCCTGGACACGTTCCTGGACCAACACACTCTCTCCGTGAGCAGACTCCCTATACCCATGGATTCAACAGTCATCCCTAGCCCAGGACCCAAAACTGCAAGCACTGCTGAGGCCTCTGGCCTGCGCGCTGCATTACGCATGCCTCTGCCTACCAGGAATCCTCTCGCATTCGCTTCAGAAGCACTTTAAATGCAACGTGTTCCAAACCAATCACATCATGCAGTTCCTTCGCTGGCCCCAGCTTAGTCTCTTCAGGGAGCGAGCCCTGTTGCCCAGGCCAGGCATTTGTGTCAGTTTTGACTCTTCCTTCCCACTCTGCTTCCTGCCTCCAATTAATCATTAATAGGATAAATACACATATTGTATTTATGTGTATTTATTCAGTCACCACTGAAGTGGCGGCTCAGTGGTTACGGCGCTTGCCTGGCATGCACGAGGGCGCGGGTTCAAACCCCAGCACAATGTACACAATGAAGTGTCGGGGCTACGAAATTCATACGAAAATCTAAATAAAATTGGATCTCTCTTTTTCTCTTTTCCACTGTCCCTCTCCGCAAGAAAAGAAAAAAGAAAGGAAATGCAGCACAAACTCTAAGAAGCTGGAAACCGAGGCCAGAGTGGATGTCAGTGCAGGCAGGATCCCCACAGATAATGAGGGACATCTAGCCATTCTAGAAGTACGCACGACTAATCATAAAGATTCTTCTAAATGAACTTCTGGCAGAAGTAGGAGGGATAGTCATGACGACAACAGGGTCTAACGACACCTTCCTCTCAGGGTGACTTGAGCACGCACACATGGGGGACAAACACCGGATCCCAGCAGGGCACACGACCTTTCCAGGTGCACCTGCACATGTGAGGCCCTGAGAGCAGCTCAATACAATTGCGGGACTTTCCGTTACAGAGCACGCTCCCTGGACACGGAACTTCAGGAGAAACCGTAACAGAAGGCACACGGCATCCACAGAATGCTTAAATATAAGTTCGACAAAACCTGTAGACAACTCAAAGATCAAATAAGTAATCAAAGGGACATACGAAAATATCTTGAACTGAAAACCAAAAATGAAACTAAGGGGGCTTGGAAAATTTAAAGAAGAATATTTTGAATCAAATGACAATGAAAATGATGTTATCAATACTGGTAAGAAAGCTTTCAGTGTTCTCTATGGTGAGGAAGAAAGAGCTATAGTCACTGATCTAAGATCCCACTTTAGGAAGCTAGAATAGCAACAATTACAACAAATTAAACGCCAGTAAGTAAAAGAAAGAAAGTAAGAGTGGAAATTTGATGTACTAGAAAAATAGCAGAGAAAATCAATGAAATGAAAATTGGTTACTTGAAAAGATGAGTCAAATTGGCGATCCTCTGGGCGGACCAGTTGAGGAAAACGCGCAGCTTCCTAATGACAAGTGAACAATAAGACTCCAGAACCTACAGACCTTCGAAGAATGACAAAGGAACAGTACCAATGACTTTATGCAAATACATTTGACAACTTAGATGAAATGGACAAATTTCTTGAAAGTTTCAATTTACCAAAATTGATACAGGAATTACAAAATTTGAGTAATTTACATCTATCACAGTTGTTGAAGTCATAATTTTACACCTTTCTACAGAGGACACCCCTCCCCTTGATGGTGTCACTGTTGAGTTCCATTGAACATTCAAGATTCAAGGGAAAACCATAGCAAGCTTAACTACTCTCAGAGAGAAAGGAGAAAGGAGGTTCCAGCCCACCTTGTAAGGCAAACTCTGCCCTCACACCAAAACTGCACAAAGATACTACAAGAAAGAAAACCAGTGTCGTGCACGAACAGACATGAGAATCCTTAATAAAACATTAGCAGGGCTAGAGTGGTGGCTCAGCGGTAGAGCACCTGCCTGGTGCCATGAGGACATGGTTTCAACCCCAGCACCATCTGTATAATGAAGTGTTGGAGAAACCAAAGCCACATGAAAAACTATAAAAAATTGATTCTCTCTCTCTTTCTCTCTCACTGTCCCTCTCTCTTTAAAAAAACAAAACAAAACAAACAAACAAAAACATTAGCAGGGCTGGAGCAGTGGCTAAGCAGTTAGAGCACTTCCCTGGCATGTGCAAGGACCTGAGTTCAAACCCCAGCACCACATACACAACTAAGTGTTGGAGAAATAAAGGCCAGATGGAAAAATTATAAATAAAGTTGATTCTTTCTCTCTCTCTTAAAATCTTAGCAAATCATATCCATATATAAATTCCAAATACATCATCAACAATATCCCAGGAGCATAAGCTTATCTTAACATTAGAACATCAGTCAGTGTAATTCACTATATTAACAGAAAAAGAGAACAAAATTTATATAATCCTCTCAACAGATGCAAGAAAATATTGGACAAAATTCAACAGCCATGATTGATGGGCATTCTTAGCAAACTAGGAACGGGGGCTCCCCATACCTGGGAAAGGGTGTCCGCAGATGACCTCAGGAAACCCGTCTCTACTGCACCAGGAACAGAGGCTTAGTCACTTCCATTTTGAATGGGTTGGAGGTTCCAACCAGTGGAAATGAGGCAAGAGGGTAAAACACACGGAAGAAGGCAGTAAAAATATTGTCACCTATGACAGAATTGCACACATGGAAAATCCTAGGAAATTTATGAAGAGGAGGAGGAGGAAGGAGAAGAAACTGTAAACTAAAAAGTGAATCAGCAAAAATGATAAGTTCTGCATTAAAACCCCAACCAATGCATTTGTGTATACTAGAAATGGACACGCAGAAATCAGAACAAAAAATAAACTACTGTTCACCAGTTTTGAGAAAGTACTGAGGAATGTGTAAAGTGTGTGTGCTCAAAGCTACCAAATATTGCTGAGAGAAAAAAAGACACGGACACTGGCAGATGCCAGTTCTCACACCAATCCATGTGGTCAGTCCAACCAAGTTGGGGCACCTGCCCCTGGCCTCCACTCACCAGGACACCACCTGATGTCTGCATGGCCTCCTGGTTGGCCCTTCCCCTCCCCGCCCCCTGGAGACCTCAGCCAGAGATTCCAAGCCCACACTCAGCACAGGTGGCTCTCAGCTCTGCTCCCTGCCACCTGGGTCAGACCCAACCTTCGGAAGGCACCAACCTCTCCAGCCTCAGCACCTGTCCCATGCCCCACGCCTGCTCCCTACACCGCAGGCCAACCCTTGGCTGCACAAGGAACACCCCGGCTGCCACTCCTCCATTCATCTGCTACCTTGTCAGGCCCTCGGATCAGCTGTGTACAGACTGCCCTCTCTCAGGATTGTGCACACCAGGGTGGAGGGGTGCTGAGTGTCATGGCCACACTCCTTCCAGGGGCCTTCAGAATGAAGGGAGGGGACATGTCTCCTGCTCAGTGTCCTTACTAGGCCTGGAGGATGAGGCTCAGTCCTAGATCAACTGTAGCACAGTGACACAGGCACCACACCACCAGGTGCTGGGACCCACAGAGCTTGAGCCCATGCCAGGCCACCCTCCCGTGGCAGCTTGCCTAGTGGCTGACTGCAATGGGGGACATATCCAGGTGGCTGCCAGTGGGCCCAGCTGGAGCCCTGGACTGGATGGGGGAGACTGCCTGTGTCCCCTGGAACCCTGAGCCAGGAGACCTTACAGCCCTTGCCCAGAAAGGTGTTGGCACCATCTAGGTGGACACTGGCTCAGGACACTGCCAGGGATCAGATGAATGGCCAGGAGGTCCTGGCATCGACCAGATGGCCCACCGGCTGTGACCAGAGCTCCTGGGACTCTGTAGAGAGCTGTGGGCTTCATAGATGACAAGGCCAGACTTCCCCATCAAAGCCTTTCCTCCAAACCAGAAAAGACCCTTCAGAGATGGAGGGCTCCATCTGGGGCTCCATGCTGCGGTCGAAACACTTCCGGACACCCAGGAGAAAAGTGGCTCTTTCATCAACCACAATTGGCAGCAAAGGGACTCAAATCTAATAAATATGAGGGGGGAACCACCAATAAAACCACGCGAGGCATACAGAGGACACTGAGCAAGGTGTGATCACGAATGGAGAGAGAGAGGGGCGTCCAGGCACATCTGAGCACCTGGCTGGCCCTCTGCTGCCCATCTGGGATTGGACGTGCCCACCCCAACCCTGTGGTGCCTCCTGCTTGTAGCCCTGCACACCAGACCCTTCCATGACCACTGGTTCTCAGGTGCCAGGACCTCTGTACTCACCTCAGAAACTCTCTGACCCCCAAGGCTGCCCTTGACCTGGAGGAGGGAGGGGAGAGCGAGGAGAGAGAATATGCCAGAGCGAGGACTGGGAAGGACATGGCTCCACCAACCCTGGAGCAGGAAGTGGCACAGGGAGGCAGCCAGGCAGTGGTGCTGACCAAAGTCTGCCGGGCAGGCTGGGAGGTGTTCTCAAGCACACACCCAACCTGCCCGCCCTCATCCTTTCCCTCCTCCAGACGGCCTGCGCCCGTCATGTGGCAGGGGACACAGCCCTGACACAGTGGGAAGGCTGGACCCTGCCTTCCAGTGTTCTGAGTTCCAAGTGCCTTTCAGGGCAGGCCGCTGAGGAAAAGGTCTCTAGTTGTGTCTTTCTCAGGGGACCCTGTTTGGGTGGGCACAGGCCCCTGGGGACTGGGGCAGAGGTTCTCAAGCTGCAGAGGCTGTGCAGGTCTGAGTGCTTGTACCCTTGCGGTTAATGGGTTGGAATCCTCACCCCAGGAGGCATTGGCAGGTGGGGCCTTTGGAAGGGCAGGGAATCACACAGGTGGAGCCCTCAAGGGTGAGATGTGCCCCCACCCTCAGTATGGAAGACACAGAGAAGATGGACAGGCATGAACCAGGAGGCAGCCTTCCCTGGGAACTGAACCTCGGCCTCCAGAATTGTGGGAGGTAAATTTGTTTAAAAGCCACCAACTGCACAGCACCCTGTGGGGCAGCAGCTGGGGAAACCCTGCGAGGAAACACCTTGGCTTCCTGTTGAAGGCAGACCCAGGCCTTACAGCAGCGCAGGTATGAGTAGGAGCCAGCTTGATGACTTAGTGAAGGCTCCGAGTGGGCAGGGACAGGCCCTGGGTGGTGGGGTGCTGGGTCACAGCTGTAATGCACTCTTGGGGTTCTGCACATAGCTGGCTTGGGCTGGGAAGGGTGTGGGGTCTAGCTGGCCACCAGCTTCTAAGATCTGGGCAATAAGGTCGTCAGGGCCACCAGCATCTTTGCAGGGCTCACCCAGATTCAGCTGAGAGAGAAATGTCACTGGGGGCAGCCTGTGGCCAACTCCTACTGGCCTCCCTAGAAGCCAGAGGGCGACCCCAAGTGTCCTTTGTGAAAGCTGTCTGAACATACACTGCTGAGAGGAACAGCAGCAAGTGATTATAGGCATGCTGGACCTGGGGAGCACAGGAATGGGGACCCACGTGCACAGTTCTTTAAGGTCTCCTTGGCTTTGTGACACCGAGTCAGGTGGGGCCCAAAGGTCCAGTGTTTTAGCTCCAAGGAGGCCACTCATGCAGGCCTCGGACATTCCAGAGTCCTAACCTCCTGAAGGACTGGCTAGCTGGGCCAGTGCCTCAGGGGATGTCTGCTTACCACTTCCATTTCCTCCCCCTCCCTGGCCAGATGTCTTGTTCCCAAACTCTGTTCCGGTATGCACTTCTGTGGAGTGATAGCCTGTGCTTTGGATCCGGGTCACCCCTGCTGCTGGCAGTAGAGAGACAAAGCCCTGATCCTGGGTGGCAGTCCAGTCCAGCCCAATTGGCAAAAGTCCCCAGCTGTTGGCCAGAAGGTGCCTAGGGAACAGCAATGTGCTGGGGGCTCAGCAAGCCCCGCATCTAGAGCGCAGCCCCAGAAGCAGCCCCCAGGGTGAGGAGGTATGGCTGCCACAGGAGAGAAGGCACTGGGCTAGGGGCTGGGGCAGCCAGTGCAGCGCGCCGGGCCATGGGAGCCGTCAAAAGGTCACTTCCAAGGGCAGCCCAGTCACACCAGCCAAGTCCTGAGGCTGGCACCCTTGCTGGTAAGGCCAGCACTGGCTGTCCTGCAGATGGGCCAAGGGCAGGTGGGGTCCAGACAGCCAAAGACAAGGTGGGCCCTGCCCACCAGAAGGTGGAGAAGAGAGCGCCAAGGCTGAGGAGGCCAAGGGCACCCTGGAAGCACGGGTGCTGTCAGAGCAGCATAGGTTGCCAGCCAGGCTGCGTGGGGTCATGCTGGCCAGGGACAGAGAGGGCAGTCATGCAGAAGAGGAGCCCAGTGCCAGTCACACTGAACCTCTGCCAGTTTTCAAACCCCAAACCCATGGTGGGGGAGGTGGTGGGTCCCTAAGAGAAGGCATCCCACAGCAAGTGTGAGTAGGACCACCAGGGACCTAACCCCTTTTTGAGAGTCACAGGGCATACAGCCCTGCCTGGGTGGACACACACCACCTGTCAGACTGGACACAAGGGCAGCTGACAGTCCTGCCGAGACAAGCCTGCATGAAGCTTGCAGAACCACAGACCCCAGGGTCACTGTGTGGTCTCCATACACCTAATGGCATTGGCCAGTGGGACGACCACACCTGTGCTCAGATGGCACCCAGGAAGGCCAACGAGTGTCGAAACTGCCCCACACCAAAATAGCAAGGCCAGATTAGCATCTCAGGGAGGCTGGAGGTCAGGGCCCTGGTGGATCTGAAGATGTAGGGGAAGGTGGCCCATCACATCCCAAGGTTCAGCATGGCCCCTGCTGCAACAGGTTCCTGGAGGCCACCGTGGACAACTAGACTCAGCCAGGGGGCAGCTGATCCTCTCATGCACCTGGTGTGCAGTCATCCAAAGGCCACACTGCAGGAGAGGTCAGAAGCAGCACAGGGAGCAGTCGCAGGCTCTGCTGTGACCCCCAGGGAGCATACTGCCAGCTGGGGCCTCATGTGGACGGTCTCTGCCTCAGTGGACCACCCGGCTGGCTGTGTGGAGACTGCCTAAGGGAGTGGGCAGCAAGGCTGAGTCTGAAGCCAGGACCTGCCTTGCAGAGCCTTGGTCATCCCTCAGAGGGGGCAGGTGACTGGTGCTACCTGCCCCCCACTCCGCTGGCCTATTGCAGCAGCTGGAACCTAGGCAGGCAGTGTTGCCCCCACACCTGGGAGGAGAGGCCTTGCTCTAGTGGAAGTCCAGCAGACTCCAACCTGGCAGACAGGCGGCTGGGTACACGGGCTTGGCTCAAGCTCCATTAGTGTCATCACCATGTCCAATTAGCACAATGCCCTTCAGGGACTTGTTTGCCAACTCCCCATTCCTTGTCTGCACCTGGCTCCACCCACGGTCAGTGCTGAAGCCAGTGGACTTAGGAGAGCTGTGGCTGGAGAGCCAGGAGTGGCTGACCCAGAGCCAAGTCCCTGCTGACTAGGGTTTGGTGCTCCAAGACACAGAAAGACCCCTATCCACTGCTGGAAGGTGAGGATAGGGAAGGGTGTGGCTGATGGAGGAGGCCAGGGCCAAGGCCACCTTCCGCAATCTGAGTCAGTGGTGGTGAGGAACAGCATTCTAACGTGCAACGCCAGGACAGCAGGACGGCAGCAGACTCTGAGGGCTTCCCAGCCACCAAGGGATAGCAGCAGAACTGGAGGGACTGCAGCCAGTTCTTCCTGGCTGTCAGCTGTGGGCACACCTTTACCTGGGACTCTCCTCTCCCACTGCCTAGGGTCTTCAGTGTCCCCTCAGAAGCCTCCAAACTGCCTGGGCCTCCCTATCCTCTAGGAACCCTCCTGCCTCCTGTCCTGGGGCCCCTCCAAACTCCTTTTCTACCCTCATGCCACCTCCAGGTCAGCCTTGCCCATCCTCCCTCCCCACAGCCCGCTTAGCCTCAACTTCATGGAACAACACCAATCCATCAACTGCGCACGTTTATTTATAAAGTCATGTCCTAAAAATATTTCAAGTAATAAACAGTTCGACGGCACCTGTCACAAGCAGGTCCTGCCTGGTCCAAGGCCTCCGTCTGGAGTCAGCAGACACAGGAGGGGCTCTGGGGAGTCCTCAGGCATCAGACCACAGGTTCCAGAATCCAATGGTCTCGGCATGGATCAAGGACCCTAGGATTCCATGCCCCTCCTGCAGCACCTCTCAACACTAAGACTGCATCTCTCCAGGAGAGCACCATTCTGGGGACCCCAGGCACACAGCCACCCTGCAGAGCTGAGAGGCAGGGGGAGGCTCAGGACCAGCCTGTCACCTGAGCTGGCACACAGCTAGGCCTTCATCACGGCAGTAAGGGAGACCTGCAATGGGAGAGGTGAGGCCTGGCTTATGGCTGCACTGGCTGTCTTGCCCTCCTCAGCCCTCCCAAACACCCCCAGGGAATGGGACCCATTCAGTCCCTTGGTCCCTTGAAGGTCAGCCCTGTCTGTGGCTCTGGGGAGCAGACTAGGGCACCTCATGATTCAGGCAGAGGCCACAAGAAGCATGGCAGCTGGGAGGGGCTGCAGGAATTAAGACTCAAGGTTGCCAGCCAGCCGTAGGCAGGTGAGCTGCACTAGGCAGGGACGCTGTATACGAACCTCCTGGAGGACCTGGCCCAGCATCTCCTGGCTGTGAATGGACCGCCTGTGGAGAGAGTGCAGGTCACCCCAGGCCCACCTTGCACCCAGGCAGGCTGTGGGCCTCCCACCAGACGTCCCCCCCAGGCTTAGACAGGCACACATGCCTGCCTCTCGTCCCTGCCAGGAAAGGAGGGAGCCCTCATGCACGTGCAGGAGGCAGGAGAGGACCACAGGGAAGGCTGTGAGTGCTGAGATGCTGAGCACCTCCAGCCAGTGACCCCAAGGCCCAGAGCCCCACCTGTCTACTCTAGTTGCTACAGTCACCGTGAAGGACCCTTCCGTGTCAGGCAGGTAGGTGGAGGGCACAATCCTGTAGGTCCCTGTGGACAGCAGGCAGAGCTGGCTAACTTCCTGGGCATAGCGATGTGGCACACAGCTCAGCAGCGGCTCCTGGCGTAGCAGGGGGCCTATGCCCTGGCTCTCGGCACCTGTAGGAACCTGCAGGGTGCAGGGCTCAGCCCGGGGCAGCATCATGCTGATGCCCCTTTTCTTGGGAGCAGGAACTGCCAGGCGCACAGTGGACTCAGCTCCTTGACAAGGCCGCCCCACGCTTGCCACCAAGCCCTGGCAGTGGTGCCCAGGTCTGGAGGAACAGCAGATCGGCAGTGCCTTTGTCTATTGCCCAGAGCCACCCAAGAGTGCTCTCATGGGTGGCCCCTGGCACTGGCACTTTGCTCTGAGCTCCCCCTGCTGGCCTAAGCAGGTGGCATGGGGCAGGACTCCAGAAATTTTCCAGTTCTCGGGCTGTAGTGGCTCCTCAAAGGGGTACAGTCCAGAAAATCCTGTTCTCTCCTCCCCCAGGCCACTTGCAGGTCCATGTGTCCCCACCTCTCTCAGCCCAGGACATCCTCAACCATCATCCTCTCTGGACAAGCACGGCCCTGTGTGGGAGGGAGCCTCAGAACTGTCCCCAAGAAATCTGGAGCCTGTGACACATGACATACCACCTCTCCCTCCTCTAACTATGTACCTGCTAAGCGTGCCTTCCCCTGGCTCACCCAAAGGGCCAATCAGCAAGGCTGGGAAGGCACTGGCTGTGGATTAAGACTCACTAGATCACAGTCTCCACCTGCAAGAGAGAGCAGTTGTGCTCCTGGGCCACCAGAGTGGTCCCTGTGGCAAGATCCCTGGGCATGACCTCTGCTTCCGGGCCCCTACCTGGTCCTACAGCTAACTTGAACTGACAGCCCACTTTAGAGTGACGCAGGAGCAACTGTCATTTTCCACCGTCTTCCTCCTTCCCATCTAACCTCTGCAGGGCTGAGTCCACCTGCAGGCTCCTGCAGCCCTGGGTGCTGCCTCCAGCTGCTAGGACTACCTGAAAGTGCCTCCCCTCCCCAGTTTTTCAGCTGGCCTGGAAATCCTCTCTGCCTGCTGATCCTAGCAGCAGGACAGTAGGTGAATTGTCCTGATGGTGGGCTCGGCCCAGTATAGGCCTCTCTCCATGTGGCTCCAGGGCATGATCACTCCCTGGAGCATGAATTGGGTGGGGCCTCTCCGAAACTGCTTCCTTTGGCTAAATTCACTGTGGGCATGTCCTTTGCCCAGAATCCCTGACCTCAGGACACAGATGTTCTGAGCCAGGATGAGTGGCCAAGGGCCTACCTGGGCTAACCCCAACAAATACAGCCTTATGAAACCCAAAGATGAGCCCAGCTGGCTGGGCCCATGTGTCCAGGCTCTGCCTCCAAGGCAGCGGGTACAACATGGGAGATGCAGTTCCCTGGGACTTCCCCTGCACCCGCCCCTGCTAAGTTGCCCACCTGGAAGACATGGAAGCCAATGGGGTGCAGTTGGCTGTCACTGAGCTGGCAGTGCTGGTGCAGGGTGATTCGGATGCAGCGGGGACCAGAGCCCTCGGGGACGGAGAAAGGGAGGCAGGGATTGCAGAGGTAGGAGGCAAAGTTCCTGCTGCCCCCTGCTGTCTTGCCCACTCGCCAGCGGCCCCGCAGCTGCACAGTCTCCCACTCGCCGGTGGGCAGGGCCGCCCCAGGGGAGGTGCCCTTGGCCACTGGCCGGACAGCGCTGTTGAGGGATAAGCACAGGAAGGTGCTGGCAGCCTATCTGAGGAATGTGCCCAACCCAGGAAACTTCCTGAGTCCCATCGCTGCATGCACCCTTGCTCCCAGTCGCTGTGGCTCACCTGAGGGAGACTCTGCCTGTGGAGAAGACTCGGAGCAGGAACTGCCCTGGCATGTCCTTCAGGAACGTGCTGGGGACAGCCAGGTAGTAGCCAGGGGAAAGTTCACAGTGTAGATGGACCTCACGGTCATACGCATGACACACGGTGCCAGCCACGGGGGGTGTAGACAGGACCCTGGGCAGGCTGACTCGCCGTTTCTCCACCTGAGAACACGGGCAGAAAACTCACTGCAGGAGCCCAGCCCAGGCCTCTCAAGCCAACAGGAGAAAGCCCACCAATGCCCTCATCCGCAAATGCAGATCCAGGGCTGCCCTGAGCCCTGGCAAATCTACACAGGGCTGTGATCAAAGGCCTCTGGCCGCAGCCTGGAGACTGGGAAAAGGGGAAGGTGCAATGCAGGCCACACCATAAAGGGACCAGGACAAAGGTGTGAATTGTCATGCCCTGCATGGAGACAGGCAGCAGGCTCCATTCCAGGAAATGGCTAGTTTTATCATTTAGTAGCTGAGTGTGACAGATGGAGCCTTGAAACAGTCCCACAAGAGCCAAGATCAGTGTCACGGTCCCCAAGGGCAGGGAGAGGGCCAAGGGAGGAGGCAGAGAGGTGAAGTGACCCTGGTGGCCTGCGGCAGCTCTTCTTAAGTGGCTCCACCTCATCTGCTGGAGAGGAGCCCACAGCAGGGCTTGGGGCAGCTCTCATGGCCTCCACCTCTGGCTGCTGTCCTGCTCCTCTCTGGCCAGTGAGGCACAGGGTAGGGCTGGAGCTCCTTGGCCCAGAGCAGAGTCCCTGGGAGCACAAGGTGTGTGAGCCCTGTGACAGCCAAGGAGGTGAGGATGGGCCCTCGGCAGTGTCAGAGCAGGTACTTCTGGTGTTCGGGCCTGTCCCCACAGCCACTGCAGCTGGTGAATAGTTACCTTCCAGATGTGCAGCCCCACAGCGTGGTGGTCCTTGCCCAGGAGGCTGGATGGGGCCGGACCACGGCCCACCAATGCCCGGGCCTTGCCTGCTGGGTGCTTCCTGGGCCTCTGCAGAACTGCCACGCACAGCTCGCTGGCTTCCGAGAGCCGCAGCCAGTACTTGGGGTTGCAGGGAAAGCAGCTGTTGTTGCGGCACCCTCCGGCTGACTGCCCCACGACCCAGGCACCAGGCAGCGCCTGCGTGTGGCACAGCGTCTTCTCTAGAAGGAGAGCACCCACGTCAGCTCCAGGACAGCCCTGCTGTACCCTGGGGCCCACATGGGATTCACCCACCTGCTGGCCTTACCTGTGTAGAGACTCTGCAGGTGACCGGCCTCTGTGACTGGATAGCCAATAGTGACCTCCTCAAACTCCCTGAGGAACTCGGCTTCCTCCACCCAGAACTCCCCATCCTGGAGCTGGGATAGTAGCTCAGACTTCTCAGCTGGTGCCACCTGGCTCCACCCTTCACCCCTACAAGGAGCCGCATTTCAGGGAAGCCTCTCTCAAGAGCTGGCATATTAGCTGGGAGCCTAGGGCCCCGAGTCCCCCATTTCTGGCAGCCCCTGTGGCCCTGAGACAGTCTTCCCATGTTGAGACGTCTCCTGCTGCGTGGGGCCTGCCCTGCAGCAGCGATCACTGGAGCCTCTCTCCTTCCCCGAGGGGCTTCTTGCTTCTGTGTTCCCAGCCACAACAACCCAGATGACACCTGCTCTGTGGCCTCGGGCGGAGGTGCAACGTGCATCCTGGCAGAAGAGCAGGCACACCACTCTGCTTGGCAGCTCCAGGCCCTGCTGGCTCAGCCGGGGGGCAGGGGTGTGGGGGGGATTCCCCAACCATCTTCAAGCCAAGTTCTTGCTCACATCACAGCCTTGCAGGGTGTCTACGGGTTCTCCTCAGACAGGACCCCACAGCTGGGTTGCTGTGGTCCATGCCTCCAAGAACTGCCCGAGGCCTTGAGCATGGCAGCCATGAGGAGCTGACAAGAGTGCCAGACGTAAGCAGCACTGTACTGACGGGTGTACTGACCAAGGCATGGGCCACAGGCACCCACAGGGTCTCACAGCCCCACCTCCTGGCACTTACCCCTCTCTCCAGAGACCCTGCCAGCCGTGCCGGCCCCAGGGATTCAGGATACGCAGCAGGAGGATGCCCTGGCCGGTTTGACTCCGGAGCTCCCGCAGATCTGACACAATGAAGGCATGGAACTCCCCCAGATGCCTGGCCCCTGGGAGGAAGAGCTTTGGTACAGGAATGGTGCCACAAGGTCCCCACACAGGACACGTGGTTCTGTCTCCCTGCTGGAGATGCTCGAGCCCGCCAGCCCCAAAACCTCACAACTCCCTTCCTGACTGAGGGCCACTGGGCTCAGGAGTCTCCAGCCAGGATACCATGCCACTGAAGAGCCATGGGTGAGCCTGGCTCACTGTGCAAACCATCGCCTCCCTGGGACTCAGCTGTCACCGCAAGTGCCAGGGAAGGGTCCCAAGCATCCTGCTGCTGTCACTATCACTGACATGCCTGCAATGCCAAGACCCTAGAGACCCCTCCAGGTAAAGCCAGTTAGAGGCAGGGACACCCAGGCCAGAAACATCAGGGAAGACTGGAGACGCAGGAGGGACCTTGGGACACACAGATGCTGATGTGGAGGAACCAATGACAACTTCCGCTCTGGAAGGATGCTGCAGTAACATGCTGGGTGCTCCCGTGTCCCCAGCCCTTGCTACTTCAGTGGACTCCAGCAGCTCTGTGTGGGGACTGGGGCAGGGGACAAAGCCAGTAGTATCAGCAACCAGCCTGCACACAGGGGCAGTCCTAGGGCGACAACCCCAGCTCCTGTGCTTCTCAGAGGGAGGCTCAGGGCCCACAGCCCGGCCATCATCCAGAAGAGCCCAGCAAGGCTTGGGGGAGCAGTCCTTAGTGGGTACCCCCTGCCACCAAGGAGCCCAGACCTTACCAGCCGTCAGGCACTGGCAGGGGCTTGTAACTGGCAACATAGTTCAGTTTATATCATGATCATTATTTTAACCAAAATCATACTAGTAAATAATAGTTCTACATGTGAATAAAGACCACAGAGGTTCACTGAAGTGTATTTATGACAACAAAAAGACCTTAACTATCTAGCACTAGAGGAAGGGTCAAGGACTTGGGCAAGTCCACTAATGGAACAAAACATTGCAAAGTTCTTAGCACAACACAGAGAATGTGCACGAGAAAGACAGAACAGAAAATCTGCATGCTTGTAATAAAAAAGCACCCAGAAAGGCCACAGGCACTCAGGTGTGTGTGGGGGCTTTTCCCTTCTATGAAAACACTTCACTAAAATGGAAAACGGCCTTGGATTTTGCCAGGTCACCAGCTGGGGGGATGGTGGATGTGACTGGCTCTGACTCTCTGCCTGCCACCTGTTTCCTGGGCTCCCTGCAGGGCAGCAGCCACATAGGTCTTGCCTGCTCTAGCCAAAGGGACTGGTCGAGGGAAAAGTGGGTCACCTCTTTCTGGAGAAGGGACAGTAGAGGAAGGTCACATGCCCAGGACAGACTTCCGTCTCCCTCCCCAACGGCTGCAAAGAAGGGTCCAAGGCAGGCAGGGGCCTGTGCATCCACCTTACCCGCTCTAGGGCTGAGCACTGAGCAGCTGATCAGACAGCGGTCCTTCAGGCGGAGTAGCTGCCGACATGTCCTGCACTCCCTGCCGCTGCCAGGTGCGTCCTGCTGGCCACTGTTTCCTGCTAAGTCCTTCAGGTTCCACCTTTCTGCCAGGCCACCAGTTAAGTCCACTAGGGCATCGGCCACCTGCCCTGCCCACAGGTGTTCATAGGAGCCGTAGACCCTATAGGAGCATAGCACAGTGGGAGTGAACCTCCAGAGCACTCCCTGCCCCTCTGTCTCCACCATGGCTCTTGATTCCCTTCTCTGCTTCCTACTGAAAGTCTAGACTTGGTCTCACCTGCAAATGCACAGCCTACTGGGTCCCAGGTGTCCTCTGCCCACGCTCAGAACCCTTCCTGCCACCAGTGCAGGCAAAGGGCAGAGAGAGTGGGTGCAGAGAGTCCACCTGCCTTCACCCCTCGAGCTCACACTCCATGCTCACCAAAACTAGTGACGTCCCTGGCCAGCCTTCCCAGTCCCTCTGCTCCAATGCTTGCCTATCAGCTCCTTCAGCAGGATGCTAAACACGATTTAAGAGGGAAAGCTGTGCAGTCAGGACTCGCAGGTACAGCCACGCTCAGGTGGCTCACTCCCCCAACATCTGTGCAGAGGCCACCAGTCCTGAGCGTTTGAAGCACCTTCTCCTTGGGGTGGAGAAAAATGAAAGGAGGACACGTACATCCTCTCTGTGGAGCAAGGACGCCACAGGGCACTGTGAGATGAGGGGAGGGAGGAGTGGGCAGGACAGGGGACAGGCCCCTGATCCGAGTGGGTACAGAGGGGCCTCTGGGGCAGCCTCAGGGACCAGTGCTGCCTAGCCTGGTCCTGCTGCCTCTGCTCTGCACACGTACTTGGCGTAGACTTTTTCCAGTAATGGAAGCCAGAACACATCCTCTTTCTGGCAGCGAGAGAAGCAGAGTCTCCCTGCAAGACAAGGCAGACGGTCATCGATGGTCACCTCCTCCCAGTGTCCAAACTGCCAAATTCGACAGGTGAAGAGGCCACAGTACGTCTGGTCAGACCAGCTCGGCTGTCCTGGAGGGAAGACCTACCACACAGGGGAGGAAAAGAGGAATGTAAGAAGGCCCTGGGAGCTGCCCGACATCCTGGCCACATGGTGCCCAGCACTCCCAGGTGCCTGCTGACACAGACGTCCATCCGTGTTCACAGCAAGCTCATTATCAAAGCAGAGCGCACGGACTTCCATCTGACTGTTTCAGTACAGTGTTTAGGGAACCAATGTCCTTCTCAGCTTTTTAAAAAGCCAATCACCATGTTGTACTCATACAAGCCTAAAACCTGAATCATAACAACTGACTTTGGCAGGTATGAGTGACCCAGCTCTCCACAGAGCTCACTGCAAACAGCAGGTCTCAGGGCTCAGGAGCCCCTCTTGCTGTGGGACCGTCAGGCCCACTCCTAGTTCTTGGGGTTTCAGATTCTGACCCCGTGGTGGAAGAATGCAGATAGTGTAGGGCTCTGGCCCCACCACTCAGGGGCCGGGGACATGGCGAGCACAACATCAGCGCCCTCTTCTGCAAGGCGTGCGGGAGCCTCCAGGACAGGACAAAGACTCATGCGGGGGCGGCCCTGCACTAAGGAGACACCAAGCAACGGGCCTCTCGGAAGAGTGAACACCAAGGGAAAAGCTGTACTGGCCTCTGTGCTGCGGTGGCTACCTGCTCCATGACACTTTCGGCTACCTGTCACACTTTTACATTTTTTTTTTCTTTTAACAAAGAGGGACAATGAGAGAGAGAAAGGAGAGAAAAACAATTTTTATTTAGTACTTCATGTGGCTTTTGTTGGTCCAAGACTTCATTGTGTACGTGGTGCTGGGGTTTGAACTCATGTACTCGTGCATGCTGGGCAAGTGCTGTAACCACGAAGCAACTGCTCCAGCCCCCCACTTTTACAGTTAACACCTGCTTAAAACAAACAAAAAATCAGCCGGGCACTGTAGCGCACACCTATGATCCCAGGAGTTTGGGAAGCTGAGGCAGGGCAAGCTTGAGGCCACCTCAGGCAACTTAGCAAGACTCTGTCTCAAAATAAATAACAAAAATGGGGGCTGGAGCAGTGGCTCAGTGGCAGGGCATCTGCCCAGCACTTGTGAGGACCTGGGTTTAATCCCCAGCACTACATTCAACAACCAAGGGTTGGAGAAACAAAAGCCAGATGGAAACCTAAATAAAACTGATTCTCACTCTTCCTCTCTCTTAAAAAAAAATTAATAAATAAAAGGGACTGGAGATATGGTTCACAGCAGAGCAGTCCTGGGTTCAGTGCCCAGCAGCGGGTGGGAGAGGAGGTCACCAAGTTTGGGAAAGAGGTCAAGTGAGCCTTCTGCCGACCCTATCCTATGCTAGGCTGGTGTAGTTTGGGTGTGAAGTGCTGCCAGAGGCTCATGTGTTGAGGGTGTGGTTCCCAAGTAATGGGGCCAGCTGCTCATGGGCTGAGACTTCCACGCTGTGAGCCAGAACACACCTACCCTTCTCTGAGTTGTCTTCTCAGTGATAAAAAGGGGAGGAGTACAGGTACGTGACCAAGTGGAGAGCCCAGGGCTCAGGGCTCAGGGCTCAGAGCAGGGCAGAACACTGCCCCTGGTCCCCTCCTGTGGGAGGGGACATGCTGCTGCCCCTGAGTCCCCAAGCTTCCACTGACTATGCACAGCCACAGCAGATTTCCCCAACACAGCCACAGACCTGCTGCAGCATGGTTCTGCTCCTGAAGGAGCTTCCTGTGCTTGGCAGGCAGCAAGAAGAAGGCAGAAGAGCCTGAACCATCAAAAGCCTGGGCTTGGAGCCCCGTACCTGGTCCAGGAGATGCTGACTCTTCTGCAGGGCAGCGCACGCACACAGGAACCAGCAGTCTCCCAGCAGTCCTTGCTTCACCTGTCCTTCCCATGGGTTATCTGGGAATAGCCGGGGCGTGGCACAAATTTCCTGAAATGAAACTCCTCTAAGGTTAGTTCATGCCTGTTAGCAAGTCTTCATGGACAGGGCACACATCCAGCTGACAGTCTGGGAGGGTTGGGGAGAAGCTGGCTCCTCCCAGTCCTTACCCTTTAAGCACCTCCTTGCTTCAGAGCCAGATTCAGGGGTTGAATGCAGATTCTACCTGCCTTCCCTGTTGGCAAAACCCTCAACTCTAACTGAGTTCAACCATGCCTCTTTTCAAGACAGTGAAACAGCAGATTAGGAAATATCTCTACTCCATAAAGTAATGATCACAAACCTCCCCTGTGTCCTTCAGACTGCTGGAAGCCTCCCCATTTCTCCACCAGGCTGTTTCCCACACCTGAGAGGATCTCACACCTTCCCCCTTCTCCCTCTCTTCTCACAATGTCCACACTACCCCTGCCTGGGCCCCTGCATGGCTGGGCTCCTCCTGCTTCACCAGAAGACCCTGGACCTGATACCTCCCATCACTCTTGCCTGTGTGCTCAGATATCCCATCCGGGGCATCAGGCCAGGAGAGGGTCCCACCATTATTAAAGTGTTGTCCCTGGGCATCACAATCCCTTCACTGACAACTCCTCAGGAGTACTGATGTCCCTATGTCCCTCCTTCCTTCAGTCTCAGTACAGGCCCTGCTTGGCTCAGTCAATCACGACCGGGAAATGCCTCCACCAAGTCACCACCAAGGCATCATTCCAACAGGAGTTTCTTTGTCCTTGCCATCACAGCACTCAGAAGAGCTGGCTGTCTGCCGCCTCCTGAGGGCATGGACGTCCCTGGGCTTCCCTGATGCACAGGCTCCTCCAGCACTCTGCCCTCACTGCTTGCTGCTGCTCCTCAAGTCTGCCAGGCACCTGCTTGCACCACACACGACACCTTCAGGCTCCTCAGGCTCAACCTAGCCCTCGCCTCTACCCACCCTCCCTCATGAGATATTGTCCCAGGCTCTGGAGCAGCTGTAAAGCACCCATTTTGCTCCAATACCCAGAGGGAGGCCTCTAACCAAATTCTTCCTGATGGCTCCTCCTGAATGTGGGAGGCAGACCTAATTCCAGAGCACCCAGGCTCTGTTCCGGACCACCACCCACCCAGATGCTCAGGCCAGACACTGAGAAGTCTTGATTCCTCCATATCTTCTCCCCCTACTTCAACAATCACTAAGGCCTGTCTATCCCCCTCCAAAGCATTCTCAAGTCCACCGAGTCCCAAGCCTCACCCACTGTACACGTTCAACAGAGCCTCCTGCAAAAGCCATGTACATTACTGCCATGACTATTGCCTCCCACCAGGAGCACTGAGAGCTTCTTTCTTTCCCATAGGTTTTGTTTTCCTTTCTTGTTGACTATGTTATTGTGAACAGATGATGATCTCAATACTGCTACAACATAAAAAGATGTGCGCCATAAAAGAACATAAAAGTGTTAGATATCCTTTACTGCCAGCCTGTCATACTGTGCTCCAGTCCCCAACAAGTGAACTTCTTAAAACATAATTCTAGGGGCTGTAACAGTGGCTCAAGGGTTGGAGCGCTTGCCTGGCATGAGTTGAGGACCTGGGTTTGAACCCCAGCACCACATGCACAACTAAATGTCGGGGAAACAAATGCCTGATGGAAAAATAAATAAAATTGATTCTCTTTAAAAAAAGTGCTTACAGTGAAATACAGATGCACAACGTTCAAAACTTAACTTCTACTAAAGTTTTGCTTTGTGAGCTTAGCCTGGCCTTTCCAAAAGGACACCAGGGGACCTTGCTGTGCGTGGGCAGCAGTCACAAAAGCAATGCAACAGGAAGGCTGGTGGTTAGAAGAGACAGGAAAACAGGAAGCTGGCTGTGCCTGAAGCCTCCCCTGCGGGTCAACCAAGCACATCTGAGACAAACTGTTCAACTGCTTTGGAAAGTGTCGGTGACTCAAACTTTTCTGCCCATTTTGCAACGTTTAGTCCAGCCGGGTTCTACCTTTCGCTAGCGTCCTGTGCCGTGCACAACAGGGACCACCCTTTCCCTGGTTGCTCCTACACGCTCCAGTTTGCATGCACATCCAAAAGGCTGAGTCCCGTGGGTGCGAATATGAGCAAAGTGCAGGAACACGAGGAGTGGGTGGGATCTGGGGACTCGCGTTCGGCTCCACTTAGGCGTCAACGAATGGGGCACAAGGCTTCCCGCTCGCTCCCCTGCGCCTTGGAAGAATTTCCCTGAGCGGCCCCGCCGTGGGGTCTATGTCCCGCGGCACCCGCCCTCCAACACACGCGCATCCCAGAGCTACAGCCTCCCGCCGCCCCCGCCCGAGCCCCGCCCCGGCCGGACCACCTGCGGCCGCCTCCACGTGATGTCCTCGCGAAACTGAGCCAGCGGCGTGGACAAGTTGAAAAAAAGCGACGAGTCGGAGGCGGGGAACGCGGAGTCCCGAAAGAGCTCCCGCGCCGGCGCCTCTCCCCGGCCCGCCAGCATCCTCGGCGCCCTGGGCTCCCATCTGCAGCCCGCGGACTCCGGCACCGCCGCTCAACTCGCCGTTCACGGTTCGCCGCCCGCTGCCCGCCTCCCTGCGGGACCTGCAGGTGCGAACCCCGCCGCCGAGCCCGCCCGCTCCGTCGCCCAGGTAACCGGGCAGCAGCCAACCAGGCACGTCTCTCGGGTCAGGTGATGTAGCGGACCAATCGCACGCGAGCGTGCGCCTGTGAGAGCCGGATGTCGGAGCTCGGGTGCGAGGCTTCCGGGTTCGGTTCTCGCGAGGCTGTGCCGTCGCCCCTGCTGGAATTCTGGGGCTGGCGGGAGCTGGAACTGCAATGGTGGAGGCTCAGCCCCCAGGGCTGGTGGGGATTGTCCTCGGCCTCGTGAACTTGAATTTGAGCTTTTGTAGCTACGAGGACCTCGCAGGGCTCAGCATGCAGCGCCGCTCCCGGAAGGCACCTGTCCTTCCCAGGATGCGCCCCTCCTTCCGGCGCGGTGCCGTACGCTCCTACGCCGGGTGGGGTCCCGGTTGTTGGGAGAAACTAGAGAAATTTCCTGGGAAGGGAGCTGTGTGTGGTTGAGGGCGGATCTGGTGCCCGTAGTTGCCGTGTTGTACCTTCGGGTCTTGGAGAATGAGGGCTTCGAGGGTTTGGCGCCGCCGGGGTTTGGCTTTGTCGCTAGGCAGTTTGGGGTCGGACCATCTGGATCCCAGCGAGGACGAGGGATCCTGCAGGGTTCTTGTGGCTCCCAGAGAGAGGGCCGGGCGTCTGGACTTGGTGGCTGGAGCCTGATCTCTTGAACTTGCAGGTGCAGCTTGAGAAGTGAGGACTCGCCCTTGCTGCAGGAACCCGCCTTTCCCCGTGCCCAGGAAGGAAGCTCTTCAGCCAGAGGCTGGTTCTCCGCCTGCCTCTCCAAGCCCGCGTCATGGAAGCTGAAGCATAGGGTCAAGCAGGGAAAAAGAGGCCCCCACTGCTAGTGAAAGCCGGTGACTACTTGGGAGTCCCAGGTTCCAGTGACAGCTCAACTCTTCCCAGTGAGTGGCTGGGCAGGGCCCGTGCTGGTAACTACCAGGTGCCATGAGGCTCTGCTACCTTGACCTCACCAGGCTTCAACCCCCAGTCCCTGGTTTGGGGCCCAGGATACTCATCACCTTGTGGAGGCTCTAGAAGAGGAAGTGGCCACAGTCCAACACCTCTCTCTGAGATACGTTATGCTCATTCAGCACAGATGGTGGTGACTTTTCCAGAAGACAGTTCTGACTGCTGTCTGGGCTAATTCCTGGAATTAGGAAGCCCAGGAATTAGGAAGGGCCTGGGCTTTGTTTCACCTGGGGGTCCTAGAGGAGTCAGAGACAAATTTCTTCTCTGTCCTAGGTGCTGAGCAGCTGGTTCACACTAAGTGATAAGAACTAGGGCTAACCCAGGATCCAGACTCAGCTGAAGCTTGCTGTGCCACTCACCCATGCTGATATCCAGGGCTGGACCCATACCCAGAGCTCCAGGATCTGGAAGGGGCCAAGAGACAGCTGGTGATGGGTAGGCAGCATCTCAGGCCTGCAGGATGTGTGAGTGACCAGCATTGCTTGTACTTTAGCTAGAGGTGACATTGGGACAGCTCTTTGACCCACATTCTTACTCTGTGCCCAGTGGTCCTGCCCACTGCCTCAGGATGCAGATGTTCCCTCAGCTGATTTGGAGAACTTTTCTCCTCTCCCTCCTGTGTCCACGCCCTGCTCTGAACAGAGTGGATCTCTGGCTCCTGGGGTACCAGAAAGGGTTGGAAGCAGCCTGGGGTGATGGAATAAGAAGGGGTATGGAGGCAGCTAGTTCTTCACACCAGTCCCCAAAACTGGGCTCTGGGACAGACTTTAAACATCTTCACACAAGGAAGGAACACCATTTTCGTCAGTGTTGTTTTAGGGTTACGAGATGAGAGGTCCTCAGGCTATAGCATTCTCCATGGTGGTCCATCCCAAAAGAAGACTGTGTCTGAAACACATCTAACACTTCTTTCTCAAGCCTGAACTGTCCTGCCTCCTCCCATCATGCTGCCCCACTGGTTCTGCCTGGACAACTGCCCTTGTTTTTCAGGGTCTTCTGCTGAACCTTCCTGTTTCCTTTTGTTTGGTGGGCAGTATCTGGGCACTTTGTGCTGTTATGACATTTTCATGGAAATAGAGATTGAAAACAAATGTCCTGCCTGCAAATTGCCCATCGTTAGGTGGGACAAGGAAGGGAAGTTTTAGGGAGTGGAGTTGAAGGGATAGGCACGGCCAGGGAAGAGGGGACTGTGTTGCACAGAAGGCACAGCCCTTTGTGGCAGACTGCCACGTTCCCCTGCAACCCACCACACACCTGCTGTCCTGTACCAACAAGAGCTCTGCTTTCAGTTCTTCATTTCTGGCAGCTAAGTCATCTGGGGAATCTGACCTCTTTCCCAGCTCCAAGGTTAGAAGTTCAGAAAGGACTTTGTGGCCCAGCTCAGCAGTGAGGCACAAGTAGCAGTCTGGAAGCTGCTGGGGAGATCTTTCCCCAGTCCACAGAAGAGACAAGAGCACAAATGCTCCCCTACTTGCATATCAGCCTGTGGATGGCTGGCGTGCTAGAAACTGCTGAGCCACTGCCTCAGATCCTTGTTTTATTGGAGTAATTTTAAAATTGGGTCCTTCAGGGGCTGTAGCTGTAGCTCAGCATTTATTTGGAGCACTTAACCTGGCATGGGTCTGGACCTGGGTTTGAACCCCAGCACCACATACATAGCTGAATGTCAGAGAAGCACAGATGAAAAACTAAATGAAATTGATTCTCACTCCCTCTAAAATTAAACTGGATCTTTCATTGTACCAAGACTTGTAGGCATTCTGCTTTGACTATCTACAGCTGTGTAACAAGTTACCCCAAAACTTAGTGGCTTGGAATTGCCAATGTTATCACAGCTCTATCAGGAACTTGGGAGCAACTGATATGGGTGGTTTTGGCTACTGGTCTCTTGGAAGATGAAAGTCAACGTCAGACAGGGCTGAGCTCATCGAGGATGTGGCTGCAGCTGGAGGAGCCATCCCATGGTCACCTGAAACCTCACTTGCTCACCACCAGGATCCCCATGAGATAGGTGTTCATGACCTATCTCAGAGTGCTCTGTCGTGAGGGGAGGAGTGTTGATATTTCTGGCGGTGTTCTTAAAACTCCCAGATGATTAGCATCTGGGAGCCTGGGGGAGTGGGGGAGGGTAGGCACATCCTTCTAGGAGGGCCTGTGCACGTGGCCAAGGCTCTGATGTGGTCCAGAAGTGATGAAGGAAGGCAGCATGTTTGCATTTGAAAAGGTCTCTCACTGCCAAGTGCTCTAGAGACAAGCCTTTGAACCTGGGCTTCATGAGAGGAAGTCCAAAATCTAAGGCAACAGTGAAGACAGAGATTTGGTTTCTTAGAAGGTTCTTGGAGAGCCAGATGCGGTGGCACATGCCTGTAATCCCAGCAACCTGGGAAGATGAGGCAGGAGGATGGCAAATTTGAGACCAGCCTGAGCAATTCAGTGAGAGCCTGTCTCAGTTTAAAAAAAAAAAGGATTGGGGATGTAGCACAGCTCCCCTGGGTTCAATCCGTAGTATCCAAAATATAAATAAATAAATAAATAAATAAATGAAGGTGTTTGATAACTAGTCATCATGGGGAGGAAGTGCAGGTGCTGGGGGTGGTGGCACCAAGAGAAGTCCCACAGACCCACGGGATTGGAAGACAGATTACCTTTGGGCCCCCTCAGATTAGGAGGCCTGTGGTGCAAAGAGCAGGTGTGGGAAAAGCCCTCCTGTGTCCCCAGCTGGGAGTGTTCAATGTACAGGTCTAAATTGCAGGGTAGTTTAGGCCCATGTTGTCCACTTGCTGAAGAGCAGGTTTGAGGTCGCCCTGCAGGCACCAGGCGTCTGCCCTGAGAAGGCCTTACCTCCAGGGTCCTCAGGAGGGCACTGAGCAGTGGGGGCAGGTATTTGCTTTATAGGGGCCCTACCTTTAGCAAGGTCCTGGACCTGCAGGGCCAGTTGTCACTATACACATCCTGGAGTGACTCTGCCCCTCTAAATGTGAGATGTGATGGGAGCCTGGCACCTGGCCAGTGGCCTAAGAGGTATCTTGGGCAGCAGCCCAGGCTCCGGAGTTCCCAGGGTTGTGAAGCAAGGATCACAGCCCTTCTTGGTACCTGCTTCCTCATCTGTAGTCCCATGGTTGTGCCCACAGGACAGTCTTGCGGATTAAACAAGGAGCTGAATGCATCGCAGGTGGCCAGTCCTGGGCCATGGTCAGTGAAGGTAATGTGCTTGGGCCTCCGGCGGTGATCGGTAGCTTTCACAGTCCTGGTCCTTGGGAATGGTGAAAGTTCCGGTCTTCTGGGGGTGGTCAGTGACCCAAGCCTGGATTATCCCCCTATGAAATCTCAGACACAATAGGGGTGGAGTCCTAGAAGCTGGGTTTCTCTCCTTTCCCAGACTAAAGGTTCCAGTCAGAGGAAGCCCCTTAGGTAGGACTAGAACAGGAACTGTCTTATTAGTCTTTCTTGCAGCCCAGAGTAGGCTCTCGAAGGACAGCAAAGAGTTCACCTGGGCAGGCTACGAGGACTTGAAGGGTCAAGCTATGCTTGAAACGTTGAGGTGCTGAGTTTGTGTGACCCTCACTCGTCCCAGAGGTGGGCATTCCTGCCCTGCTCAGGAACAGAAGCTGAGCTGCAGAGGGAGCAGCCATGGCTCGGAACCACACAGCAGGAAGGACGGCGGCTCAAGTGGGACGGCTGTGCTTCACACCAGGCCAGCGGAGCATAGCCCTTTTCTGGTGATATTTTAATTAAGCCTTATTTTTTTTCCCCCATTGCAAAGATAACACATGGTCCTTATAGGATTTTTTTAAACCTATTATCCCAAGTTGTGTTCTTAAACTTTGTTATGAACATTATGCAGATAGTTGCCACAGTTGGTGTGAGTCGTTTGAAGGGAGCAGATTTCAGATGTTTACAGAATCCTATCCACTTCAGACTATGGGGGCTTTGTTTGCTCATCCATTTTGAACAAAGAGAGTGCTCTCTGGGCATGGTTGGACAGCAGGCACCTCCTGAGCGCTCTGGCTTGGCCTGCTAAGAGACCTCTCCGATCTTGGGCTGGGCCTGGTGGCTCTGGCCCCATCCTCGCTGTGCTCCACAACGAACTGGCTGTCCCTGCCCAGCCCCACACTTAGCTGTGATTTCCCTACTCTTGGGAGTCTATTCTCCCAGTGTCTGACCAAGTGTTCGTTCATAGGGAAAGGGGTGGGGCAGTGGCCTTGGTACTTGGCATCCTATCCCTCACAGTACAGACTTTGTTAGGGAGATCTCCCTGGTGCTTGGGTAGGTGGGTCCTGAGGGCATGGCTCTGCCAGGCTGGGTGGGTCTGATGGGGAGAGCTGAGAGGGCAGAATCATAGGAAGGAGGAGAAAATAGGGCTGGAGCCTCAGTGGGGCCAAGGGCTCTTGGAAAGTCCCCTGGGTATGTCAAGAGGGACAGGTACTGTGAGTTAGGAAGCCCTGGTCAAATTCAACTTCTTTGTGTAGCTTTATTCACTTCATGACCCCCAACTCTTAAGTAGTTTCTACTCCTTTTCCTTTCCTTGTTTTTTAAAAAAGAGAGTGGGACAGTGAGAGAGAATCCATTTTTTTCCAGTTCTTCACATGGCCTTCCTTGCTCCGACACTTGGTTGTGTATGTGGTGCTGGGGTTTGAACTCGCATCCTCCCGCATGCCAGGCAAGTGCTGAAACCATTGAGCAAATGCTCTAGCTCCTCCTTTACACTTTTAAAAATAACTTTGCTCTGTTGATATTCTAGCCCATATATTTTCTCTTCATTGTGACCATTTTGCTGAGTTTTCATTTTTTTCTGTAATAATTACCTTTTTAAAATTCCAAGATCTTTGGCTGCTTTTTCATAGCTGCCTGTTCTTGTTTTCCAAAGGCCTATTTGTGTTGTGCAGTTTACTTCACATGCACTCAGATGAACGCGTGTTCCAAAGCCCTGTTCCGATTTTTCTGCTCTGTCTCCTCAGCTTGTTTGGCTGCTGAGCAAGTTGTCCTTTTTCACACTTGCTGCTAACCCAAGTGAGTGATTCTCAGTTGTGCCTTACCTTTATGCGGGAAGTTCCCTCCTGTTTTGGCCAAAATCTCTGGCCTTAGGAAGCAAGCACCACCAGTAAATTCTAGCAAGAGTAGGGAATGGGAGAGAAGCACGCGGGAGAAGTCTGACTACGTACAACACAAGGCCTGGAGAGGCTCCAGGCAGTGGTGACTGTATACGCAGATCCATCACTCTCCGCCAGCTGTTGCCTCAGGCTTCAGCCCTGAAGCCTGCACCAAGGTCCAATCCCCTTTTCAACACCTGCTGACCAGTCCCAATTCTGTTCTTCAGTGCAGGTATTTCCCAACATTCTGGCCTCGGCTTTTCTGGTGGTAATTGGTGCTTTCTGCCCCCCACTGCCATGCGCAGGCTGGGGTGCAGGGCCCTCCGGAGCCTTCACTGCCTGTGTGGGCCCCTGCACATGCCTGGGAACACAGTCTCCGCATCAGCAGTGCTCCCTTTGTAAGCACCCGGGAGAAGCCCACCCACCCTGCCCCCCCCCCAAGCTGTGCTCATAGCCTGGGTGAGAAACTTCCCTGCTGCAGACACCAATGCCCCACCCAGCGTTGTCTGATGCTCCAGCATATCCAACCTGACAGAACATGGGCGTGTGTTGAGCAGGGTGTGCTGTGGCCCTCAGCAACTCTGCAGTTCAGAATGCGGGCTCACCTGTCTGACTCACCAGGCAGGCAGCGCATGGATTGGCCTGTGGTTGGTGGAAGAGGTTGGGGAGCAAGGTTGGCAGCGAACGTTGGTCACAGGCTGCCTTTGACAAGACACTGCAAGAGATGGGCTAATGGCATATTCCAGGTTTGCCAGCTGGAGAAAGGCGCCTCCACCCTGATGGCAGTGTGCAGCCAGGACAGGCTGGCATCAGGGAGTACCCTGGACGTGCCCCAACTGTGCTTACAACTGCTAGGTGAGGGCTGGTGCAGTGGCTCAGCGGTTGTGGTGCTTGCCTGGCATGCGTGAGGTCACAGTTATGAAGCCCAGCACCACGTACACAAAGAAGCGTCAGTATCACAAAGACTAGATGAAAAACTAAAGATAATAAAATGGATTCTCTCTCATGGTCCCTTTTTCTTAAAAAAACAACCAACCAAACAAAAAACAAAAAACTGTTGGGTATCCCTTCTGGCAGACCCAAGCAGTGTCTGGAAGAAACCCAGTGGGCGCGGCTGTGGCGGCCAGAGCTGGAATCAAGAAGCTGGGAGACCACGGAGGCGTTGCCTTGAAGAGTTGCCAAAGGAACCAGGAGCCTGGGGTTGGCTGACTGGAGTCCTGAAGGTGACTTTCACAGCGAAGGGGCCCCGTCTAGGTCCTCCTGAGGGTGGTGGCTGGGTCAGGGGACATGGCCTAGGGGGCAGCTCCTGGCTGTGCCCACCCAGCAGGGCTGTGACCAGGTGACACAACATCCCCCTCTGTGCAGGGCACCATTGCCTTTGTCCCTCTGCTATCCACTTCTTGGTGGGAGGGTTGGGCCACCTTTGGGTTCCTGTCCCCCGGTGAGACGGAACCTCACCCAATGCTGAGGTGGACGGTGCACAGGAACCATCTTAGAGAGCAGTGACCCAAAAGTGGTCTCAACCTCTGGGTGGAACTTGGGGGGTTATCTGGACTATCTCCCCTGGCAGGGTGAGAGGGTGCATCCTGAACAGGGTGAATGGGACCGTTGGTGGCCAGGGCTTGGAGGGTGGTCAGTGGGCTGGGATAAGAGACATTACCTCCAGGTTGCAGCATGTTGCCCAGGTAGGGGCAAAGTTCTGGGTGGTCCCAGATGGTGGGCCCACTGCCAGCCTGAGTTCTTGGGTGACCATGAGCAGAGCTGCATTTGTTACAGTGGGGACATCCACCCCAACATGGTGGTGACCCTGCCCTGGGGGCCCTGCCACTAACACTGGTTCCCTGCATTCCACATCAGAACAGTGACTACCACAGTCAAAGCTCGGCCAGGGTCGGAGGTGAAGCCAGAGGGAGGGTGTGACAAGATGCCCCCTTGCAGGTCCCAAGCAGGCTGTGCTCAGGCCCAGGAGGCCGGGGAGGGTGAGGGGAAGCCTGCTGCTGCAGACCCTTGGGCAGCTCTCGCCCAAAACCCAGCCCCACACAGGGCAGCTGGGTGGACGCAGGAGACAGGTATGGGCACAGACAGGAAGGGAGGTCAGGTCTGCAGAGTGGAGGTTTAATGGGACAGTCACGGTGGTGCCCACTCCAGCAGTCCCAAGCTGGAGCAGCCCTTCCTGGTGCCTCCCGGCAAGTGGGCCCTGCGAATACCCACATCACCCCTTTCCCAGGGGCGAGGGGACGGCCATGCCGCCACCCCACACAGCTGAGAGGATAGGCTATCCTGTCCATCAAGTCTCTGGTGCCTGGACCCCATGTGCTGAGGGGCTCAGGCAGCCCACAGGCTTGAAAGGCCCTCCTGGGGGATGCCATCCTCTCCTGTCCCCTGCCCCCACAGTGAGGGTATATCTGTGTCCTGTCCCTCTTCCAGGGGCCAAATGAGGCTTCCCACCCAGGGACAGAGCGCAGGGCTCTGGGGAAGGTGTGCTGGGGGCAGTGCAGCCTGGGGCTATGGACGTAAGGCACGGTGTGGTAGTTGTCACAAGGCTGCTGAGGCTGCTGTCCCAGGAGTGGTGTCCAGCGAGTGCTGGTGTCCGGGGCGAGGCATGGCTGTCAGTGTTGAGATGGGAGACGTGGTGTGTACAGCCTGCCCTGAGGCCCGCAGTGCAAGAGAGCAAGGTGGGCCCAGGCCCTTGGGGCTGCCATTGGACACAAGGCCCTCTCCCCAAGCCCCCCCAGCCTGGGAGAGCCCATGGGAGGGGCTCAGGGGCCCGGGCGGAGCTCGTGGCCAGAGCCGAGGCGCAGTCATGGCGGCCCGGGCCACAGAAGGCACAATCTTGGTGTCTGGGAGGTTGAGGGTTGGCCCGACCACAGGGTTAGGCAGACACGTTGACGTCCCTGAGAGAGAGGGTGCTGCCTGGGGCCTCATCCCCAAGCAGCAGGGCTGCGGAGTCTGACTCTGTGTCTGCTGCAGTGCTGGGCTCAGCGCTGGGCTCGGCACTAGCACTGGGGCCCAGGCCCTGGGACAGGATCTGCTGGATGGTTCTGCGCAGGTTGGGGTGCAGCCGGCCCTGTGTCTGGTAAAAGACCTCCAGCGCGAAGGACTTGAGGGCGCCGGTGCAGAGGTCCTCATACAGTGGGATGGTGTACATGCGTGACATCTGTGGGGATACCAGGGCATTGGTGGGGTCCCCGGGTCTCCCCACCAACCCTGCCTGGCTGGTGACCCTCCCCTCTCTTGATCTGCTCCAGCAGCCCCCTCTGGGCTTCGGCCTGGCCTCACTCAGCCCCAGGCCCTGCCCCATACTCCAGAGAGTTTGGGCTGGGGGGGTTGCAATAGGGACCAGGGACGCAGGGGCCCACAGGTGGAGACCTGCCACCGTTAGAGGAGCTTGGGCGCCCCTGTGCCCACCTGGGAGCTGCTTGCCAACAGGCCTGAGGCCCAGCTCCAGGCTGTGGGCAGAGACCCCTGGATACCAGCTCCCAGATTCTGCCTCTATGGTCTCTCCAGGCTGCCCCCTGGGTCGTGACCTTGTATCCTCTCACCTGAACTGACTCAGCTCCCAGCCCAGGCCCTCAGACCTCCCGCCCTGCTCTCCAGGCCTAGAATGAGATGGGGCAGGGCCCCTGGGTGAGGCCACTGGGCCATGCCCCAGGCAGGGTTCTGCACCTGGCTCTCCAGGAAGCGCCGCACCCGGTGGAGGTCAGGGTAGTAGTCGTTGCGGACAACAATCTGCAGCCAGCGAATGCGGATCTCAGCGTTCATGGAGTCCAGGAGGGAGGAGTAGCACTTGGACAGGCTCATCACCACCTCTGTGGGGCAGCAAGGGTCAGGGCTGGGAAGGCACCATGTCCTCAGGGGCCACCCTGCCAGCCGAGGGACCTACCCTGAGGCAGTGGGGACCCGTCCAGGAGCCGGTCAAGAAAGAGCGCGGTCTGGAAGGTCCTCCACTTGGAGATGTCAACAGCACTGGCCGAGGCTGCTGCCTGGTCCAGGGGCTCTGCAGTCCACAGCTGGAACAGGGCCTCCACAGGCCGGGTCAGGCTAGACCCCTGAGACAGATCCGGCTCAGCCAGTGGGGGGCCTGTGGCATTGAGCCAGCGCTCGAACTCCAGCCCTGCAGGGAACAGCAGTTCTAGGGCCCCAGCTGGCCTTCCCAGGAGACCCCAGCCCCTAAGAGTGTCTGGGCAGGTGCCTGGTTCCAGGACCTGAGGCCCTTAGGGGCAGTTTAGGAAAACCAGGGTCACCTGCATCTAGTGCCTGCCACTTGAAGCCCCTGGAGATGCAGGGAAATCAGAAGGTCCTGGACTGGGGGCCAAGTGACCCCCACCCTCTCCAGGCCCAGTCTGGGTACAAGACAAGCTCTTTAAGCTAACCTCATCATGGGAGGGTAACATGTGTAGGTGACACTCCTGCTCTGGAGCAGTGGCACCAGGCAGCTATAAGCACAGATGCTGGCCATCTCTTCTGAAAACCCTGGTGCACTATGGACCTTCCAAAATTTAGGGTCACACACCCAGATCTCCCAGCAGTACTTAATTGCCTTACAGCAAATTCTGGCCCCTCCCTGGATCTGAGGACCCTCCAGTCCCTTCCTTGGCCCCCAAGCCCTCAGTGCCTCAGGGAAGTGTCATGGGTATGGCTTAAGCAGGGCCAGCTGCCTTCAGTCAGCTCCAGTGTGAACTTGGCCCACTGCTGGTCTTCCCAGGCCTCTGCATGCTGTTCCCAGAGCCCTTGTCCACTGGCTTCCAACTTGGCCTGCTCAACCTAAGTGCCACCTCCTACAGAAAGCTCCTCATCCCATCAGTCTAGGAAGCATACCCTCCTCTCTGTTCTCACAGCTTGGGGCTTGGGATCCATGTGGGTCAGAGGCTGGCTGAAGGAAAGACCTGACTAATGGGCTTTTCTTCAGGCGGAGAACCTATCTTGGGAAGCAGAGGTCCTCCACCCTCACCTGCCCGGCAATCCACACTCTGCTCCTTCAGCTCTGGGAAGAAGCTCAGGAAGGAGTCCAGCAGGTCCTGGGCCACCACACTGGTGAACTTGTACTTTTCCACGTAGGCCTGTGTGAAGAGGGGGAGGGCCTTAGTAGGCCTGGAGGGCAGCTAGGGCAGGGGCCTTCATAGCGCCTCAGCAGGCCAGGACCCAGTTGGGCTCTTGGTCCCACCCACTCCACCCCCCAGCCCACGATAAGAAGGCAGCCCTTGTGCTGGGTCAGAGCCAATCTGCTCACCCGAAGAAAGTCATCAAAGCGCTGAGGGTCTCCGCAGAGCTGAGACAGGTAGTCCACGAAGCAGTAGCCCTTCTCGTAGGTGAACAGGTTCATCAGGTGGCTGGGGTTAACTCCTGCAGGGGAGGGTCAGCAAGGGCAGAGGACCACTGTCCCTCATAAGTCCAGATCAATGCCAGCACTCGGGGTATGCCGTGGTGGGCCCACCTCAGGCCTGCCCTGCCGGGGGGCACCAAAACCCTGTATACCACAGTGATGGTCACTCAGGCATAACACAGTGGCAGGCCAAGGAAGCCTGCAAGGCCTTGACAGGGATCCAGAGAGGTAAGAGACAGAGAAGTCCCAGCCAGAGCAAGCTAAAGACAGGCAAGCAGGTCCTAAGGGGTGACATGTACATGCCTGGCAGGGGCAGGTACCTGGCTCCAGCTTGACCTGCAGCTTGCTGACTGGACTGTCCTCTCCAAGGAGCCTCATCTGCCTGTGCAGGGCGTCCAGGCGGAAGGCTGTCTCTAGGCAGGTGAAGGCGGCACCTGGGTGGGGGTGGGGCAGGTGACAGGAAGTGGATTGGGAAGGTGGGCCCTACCTGCGGCCACGCTGGCTCTGAGCCTCATGGGCCAGACCACAGAGGACAGCAGGACACGGTACTAGAGGCTGGACCAGCCATGCCCTCGCAGTGCCTGTAACTGCCCAAGGCGGCTCCACACCACCCCCAGGCGCACCATAGGTTTCCGTGGTGATGCGGCGCTGTGCGTAGGTAGCCAGGCCCTCGCTAAGCCACATCTCCTCCCATGTGGCATTGGTGACAGCGTTGCCAAACCAGCTATGGGCCACCTCATGGATGACATCAATGACCAGGAACTCGTCACTCTCCAGGATGGAGGAGATGATGAAGGTGAGGCAGGGGTTCTCCATGGCCACAATGGGGAAGGAGGGTGGCAGGAAGACGATGTCGTACCTGTGCCCGTGGATGCGGGGTGATGGTGGGCATCCCAGCAGCCCTCACAGGCACCCTCCACCCGGGGAAGTACCCCAGCCCTTTAGGGAGTGGCACTTCTTCCCCAGGGGATGGGTGACAGGGCCCCCGGGGGTACACTTCTTCCTCTTCAGGCCAGGGACATGCCCTATGACTCCCTTATGCAGGCTGAGGGGGTAGGACATACCTGCCCCACATATATGGTCCGTAGAGTCGCTCAGCGGCGCTTAGCCACTGCTCCACTACCCCTGACAGCTTGCTGGTGGCCATGGGCAGGAGACACGGCTCTGCCCACACTCGGCTCCTGTCAAAGGGTGGAGAGGGTGGGAGGAGACTTGTCACTCTGGGCCTTCCCTCCACCTCCTCTGACCCGGCTGATCACCCCAGCCACCAGCCTGGACAGGAGGCTGTACTGGCCCATCCCATAGCAGGGTGGGCCTGTGCTGTGTGCCCTTAAGCCTGCTTTGCCCCTGGGCTGAAGGAACCTTCAAGGACACATGGCTGTGTATGGCCGAGGATCTGGCCCCAGTGATCCTGACAGTGGCCAAGCACCTATAGTCCAGCAGGTCCCTGAGCAGGGAAACACTGGCTGCAGGCTGTGGATCCAGGCTGTGGGGGGCTCTCCTTGAGGCCTGGACCACAATGGGAGCAGCAGGTGCAGGAGGCCCTACCTGGGTCCGATGTCTGCTGGCTTGAGGTCTCCAGCCACGAGGGCCACGAGGTAGGCAGGCACGGGGTGCTCCATGTGGAAGCGGTAGACGCCCTCGTCCTCCAGGTACATGCTCTGGGTGGCACTCATCAGCACCTGTACCCCTGATGGGGCCTGCAGGGGGGCTGGCTGAGGATGGGTAGCTACCACACAGGCCACCCACCTCCCGGGAAGGGCCCCTGTCATGAAGCTCCATGGACCCCAGCAGGGAACTCCACATCCTGGGTCTGGAAACATGGCATCTGTTCCCACCTGGGAGCCTCCAGTGGGGGCTTCCACAATCTAGGCCAAGGATCTCCCCATCCATGACAGGGGACCCAAGATCCCCACTGGACAGCCCCAACATTAGGACAGGGAGCCATGTTGCTATCAGGACCTCTCATCCTCCAGATCCCCTGTGTCCCCACCAGGGCCTCATTCTGGTCTTAAAAGTGCCCCCTCAGGGCTGCAATGTAGGCCACCCTCCTTGCCCATCTGCACAGTGGGAAGGTGGGCTTCCTCCAGGACAGCAGCCTTGTGGCAGCTGGCCATAGCCCAGGCGGGCCAGGGTGAGGAGGAGGTTGGCAAGCACCCTGCTGCCTGGCAAGCCAGGGGGCTCAGCCCTTCATGCAGCACCCGGAGGAAGCACAGTGGGCCTGACCTTGACAACCGCTGAGTAGGTGCACTTGACGGCGGGCGTATCAAAGCACGGGAAGAAGGAGCGGTTGCACACAGAGTGGCCCTGGGTGAAGACGAAGGGCTTGGCATTGCCGTAGGTCAGCTCTGGGTCCAGCCACCAGATCTGCAGGCAGGGTGGGGCATCAGCAATCGCTGGGCTGGGGTCTTTAGGCCCAGAGCCTTAGGGCAGGGGCGGGTGCAGCAGCAGGAGAGGAAAGCAGTGGAAACCTGGGAGGGGACCCCATTGGCCTTGTCTCAGGCCACAGCGGCTCCTGCAGCCTGCACCTGCCCACCTCTGCCCTCACCAGTCCCCTAGGAAGGGGGAACAGCAAGAGCATGGCCTGCAGCCTGCCCTCGTCACCAGGGCCAGGGCTTGCTCCAGGCAGGAGGCCATGCATCTGGGAGCCAGCCCAGGGAGATCTAGTCCTGACAGGGAAAAGAAAAAGCCCATCAAGGCACTCATTATCTTAGCCTCACAAAGAAAATCAAGGCACAGCAGAACCTGGGTCCAAATTCCCAACTGGCAGCCAAATGGTCTTTCCCAGGATCATGGAAATGTGGGAAAGCCAGAGCTTCCTGATGACCACACACTGGCAGAGAGAGGGTCAGCCTGAGCCCAGAGCCAGCATTCAGCCAGGGGCAGCCAGGCAATGCACAAAGGCCAGACACAAAGCTCAAGAGGAAAGGAGCAGCCATAGAGGGCTGCTGGGCTGGGCCTGGAGGTAGGGTTTGGAGCACAGTTTTGTGCCCACCGTTGGGGCCATGCCTCCCATCCAGCTTTGCTGAGACTTTCTATACCCCGAGGCTGAGGAGCTGCGGCCATGCCCTGGACCCACCTGCCCTCTACCAATACAACACGAGTGCCAAAACAACTTGAGGTGACCCACATGGGTGGAAGACACCCCCAACACCCCTCTAAGAGTGGGCAAGTCTAGAATCAAGACTGACTACTATCATGGGGCAGTGAAGACCCAGGAGGGGACTGCCACCTTGTAGCCCTGTGACCCCCTAGGGGGCAGGGAGCTGCCATCCTGAAGAACCCATACCTGGTAGGGCTGCCTGCCCTGCGGACCCCACACTCACATGGATCCTAGACCCAGGGGGTGCCTGGTCTGTGGACCCCACACTCATGTGGATCCCAGACCCAGGGGGCTGCCTGCCCTGTAGACCTGGTCAGACTTCTCTCAGTTGACAGATTCTTCCTTCTGGCTGCCCTGTCCCTGTCTGCTCACCATAGCAAGTCTGCAAAGGTGTGTTCCTTTTTCTGCTGGGCCCAGGGCTACCCCAGAGAAATGTCTCAGGAACTTGTTCCAAAATGCAGCCTGGTGGTCCAGAACCCAGGAGCTTATGTGGAGGAGCATCCCTGTAGAGGAGTGTCCCTGCAGTGGCTCCTACATAGGTGTTCCTTGGCCATGCTGGAAGGACAGGCCTTTGCCTTGTCTCCCCCTCCGCACCCTTCTCTCCCTCAAGGGTGGCCCCTCAAGCTCTGCCCAGCTCTTGTCCCTCAACCTCAATGGTATGTCTGACCTAGGGTGAGAGGTTGGGTCCTGCCCCAAAGTGGGTCACCAAGCCCCAGCAGGGCACCCAATGACAGCAGCTGAGGGTCTGGTGGAAAAGGAATGGGCCATGGACTCCAGATGCCAGAGGGCAGGAAGGAAGCTGTTCTTGCTGTGGTGGGAGGGCACTGACCTGAGCCTGAAGCCCCCCTCTGGCAAGGCCTGCTGGCAGGGAGCTCAAACAACTGCTGCACCCCACCTGGCTTAAGGACAGGCTTAGGGACATGAGCCCTGAGCTCTGCAGTGCTTGCATGCAATGTTGGATGCCCAAGGCTAGAGGTCACTCGGCTTCTGCAAGTGGACTCACTCACAGGTTGAGCCCCATTCCCAGCCCACCAATTCCAGAGCCACTCAGGTGACCACGTCACCCTTCCTTGCCTGAAACAACCAGGGGCCACACATCAGGCCATGGGAAGTCCAGAAACAATGGCCACAGTCTCACTGGCCTTGTCTGCGGCAGCCTGTGAGGGCCCTGGTCCCTCCACTTTGCTGCCACTGATAGATGGGGTCGAAGTTCACAGATGGAGGCCAGGGAAGGAAGCTGTCCTTCGGTTCTCACCTGCCATGCAGGGAGGCATACCTGACACAGAGCTCTGGACTGTATGTGCAGAGTGGAGCCCTGCAGGCCAGCAGCTGGCAGACCCACAGGGGATCTGGGAAGACAGTTAAGTGGCACATCCTGCTCAGAGCTCCTGGGAAGGGGCTGGGGGCCCACAGGTATACATCTATCTGATCTGGGCTCTTCCTGTCCAGATGTCACCTTGGCCTTTCCTGGTTCCCAGTCTGTCCATTTGGTTCCCCAGGGCTTCCAGCACTGCGCATGTGCTATGTACTTGGCTGTCACATGTGTATCCATATCTCCTGGGGACCTGGCATGCATGAACTACCATGCTTTGGGCCCACCATTGGCTGTGCTGTCACAATGCCTGACATGGACCATGTGCCTTTTCTGGTGTGCCCTGTGCCCAAAACCCAGCAGAGCCTGGTGCATCTGTGCTGGAAGCATGGGGCCCACCCAACCTCAGCACAGGGCCAGTCCAGCCAGAGGAGCTCAAACTCAAGCCCCACGGCCCACATAGCCTCTACTGTGCCTCCCACTGTCCACCTTCCAAGAACACACATGGGTGTACAAACCCTCTGAAGGCCCAGGTCACTAGGAGGCCCTTGTGCATCTGACACCCTCAGCCCCTCAATGCTAGGCTCCAGCAGATGTATGGCTTGGGAGTGGCCTTGTCGCTCTTGTACCCAGGCAAGGATGGAACATCTGAACGGGACCTCCTTGGATGACATGCTGCCACCAGGTCTGGCCCTGGAGCTCTGAGTTCCCGAGAGCTCACTGGTAGCGGCTGGGAAGCACTGAGGGCACCGGGGGCAGGACTGCAGTGGTAGGCTGCCCCCACGCTCTCTACAGGTGCTCAGGCTCAGGGTGCAGATCCCAGTCTCCTGGAGCCCCCGTGAGAGCCCTGCAGATTCCCCGCACCCGGTAGAAACTCACAGCGGGGGCGTCGGTCGAGGTGTAGCGCAGGATGACCTGAAAGGGCTGGTGCGCCTGCAGCTCGGGCGGCAGCGTGACTGTGAGCGAGGAGCCGTAGTCGGTGAACGGGTCCAGCCTGAAGGCCAGAGGGCAGGAGGCGGGCTCGGCGCTGGGTCCCTCGGGGAAGGTGGGCAGCGGGGGCGGCGGGGGCTCCGGCCCGGGGGCGGGGAAGGCGAAGGCGCAGGGCGTCTCGGCGGCAGCGGGGGCGCGGCGGAAGGCGGCCGAGTGCAGGCGCAGGGCCGGGTGCGCGTCGAGCACGAGCGCGCGGGGCGCGGGCTGCAGCGCGCACAGCTCGAGCACCAGGCAGCCAGCCAGCTCGCGCGCCTCGGGCCGCAGCTCCAGGCCCAGCTGCAGGTGGCGGAGGCGGAAGAGCTGCGCGCTGGAGGCCGAGGCCACGTCCAGCGCGGGCGGCGGCTCGGGCGGCGGGCGGGCGGGCGCGGCCTCTGTGCCAGGCGCCTTGCGGCAGCAGCACTGCGCCGCCATAGCCGCCGGCGCTAGGTGAAATCCATGGGCTGCGGCCGCACCGGGCCGCGGGCAGCGGGCAAGGGGCGCCGGGCTGCGGCGGCGGCGGCGGCGGGGCGCGGGCACAACAGGAAGTCGCGCCGGGAGCCGCCCGGCCCGGCCCCGCGCCGTGCGCCGCCCCGCTCGGGCTCCGCTCGGCCGCCGCCGGGGGCGCTGTGCGCGGGGCCGTGGCCTGGGCGCCGGCGGGGCGGGCGGGACCCGGGGCGCTGGATGCTGAGTGGAGAAGGCTCTGAGGCCTCGTTGGGAGTCTGGGCCTGGGGCCCGCGGGGGCTGTGCGGGTTCCTTCCCACCTGGCCGCCCCCTCCGGACGTTGCGGCTGCTGGACCCGGGCAACACCTCGGGCGCCAGAGGGCTGTCGCTTGGTGCGGCTGTTGGCGGGGAGTGCTGTCCCCGACCCACCTCCCAGCGAGTCAGACCCTCAAAGCTGAGGCAGGCCTTGTGCGTGTGGCTGTTCATACTTAAATGAACTGCAAGGAAGTTCAGCTGTCAGTTATGCAGCCATATTTCAGTCTACCTTTGCGTTGGGCTTGGGGGTGATGGACAGAGCAGGCTGTGGCGCGAGGAGTTGCTGTCCGCGTAGGAATGCAGGTTCACCCCAAGTGATATGTTTTTCAGCTGGGTTCTCTGGGGGTTTGAACCCAGGGCCTTACGCATGCCAGGGAAGAAGTGTAACCGCCGAACCACTGTTCCAGTCCCTTTGAGTGGCTTTTGGGGCTGGATACATCCAGGAGCCCCACCGCTCTCTCCCCTGCTGGTTCTGGTGTGACTGCAGCGTCATCACTAGGCAGTGCTCAAGCTGTCTGGCTCTGGTAACCTGTAACCAGTATGGTCCTGTCTACCTTCCCGGCTGGGAAGCCCCCCTGAGGGAAGAGCACACCCCCATCTTGCTGGGTATGGGCACTGAGGCAACCCTTCAAGTTTCCTGTGGTTCCTTGGGTACCCAACTGACTTCTTACCTGGGGGACACTCCAAACTCCAGGAACCCCTAGACTCACAATCACTGAGAGGCAGGGGTCAGTCCTGCATCCAAGACAGGAGGGAAGGGAACTCGGATGGGATCACACTTTGTCATCTTCTGGTGGCCCAGCATCCTGTCCAGGTGATGGCCTTGGGTTAAACTGTTTTAGGTGACTCTCCTCAGTTAAACTGCAACCTCCAGAGCCCTCCCTGGCTGCTGGGGCTGGGGCTGGAAGAACTTCAGGTTCTTGTTGCCTTCCTGCCATTAATCATGGGATCCTGCCATCTTAGTCACCCCAGTTGGACTGTCTCATCCCTTCCCTCCTGGAGAGCCCCTGGCTCCTTCCCACAGCTGGTTCTGCACGCAGGGTGGAGTGGGCAGCCTTGCCAGTACAGAGGATCTGTTCTGTATCTTCCATAGCTGGGCAGGGCACTTCCTCCACCCCACATTTATAAGGTATGAATGCACAGAAAGTCTTCAGAGGCCAAGAAGACATTTGGACCCTTGCAGGTGGCCCGCAGACCTCAAGCCCACAGGTGCATCCAGCAATGCCCCTCCCACTGGAGGACCTGCCCCTGGACTCAGCATTGCACCATAGGCCCCTGGTGGTCCCAACCTGACTCAGGTGAGGAACCTGAGGTCAGGGCTGTCCTGGATTTCTTCCATAGGAATTTTCATACTCCAGCCCTTCCGTGATCAAGGTTAGTGAAGCATCTCTGCCATGCCATGTCCACCTAGGCACTCTAATGCACAGGTGGATCTCCTCTGTTCATCTGGGCAGGCCGGGTCTCACTAGGTAGGCACCAGCATGGACAGTGGGCTGGGAGGGCAGCAAAGCCTCCAGAAGGACACAGTATTCACCCAGGAGGGCCTTACTGTCCTTGTGACAGAGGTCCTTGGCCTCTGAAGGGAGCAGCAGCTGGGTGGATCTCGGAATTGAGCTGGCCAGATAAATAGCTTCTGATGTGACCCAGGTCTTCAGCCTGACCTCTGCCGTGTGGCCCTCCACCCTTGTCACCTAGGGCAGGTCAGAGGGTGTGTCCTGCCCTGAGAGAAGGGCATTGGAGGCTCCTCTGAAGGTGTTGAGAGCAGGAATCAGCTAGGGATACTGGGTGGAGCCCTGGGGCCAAGTTCAGCAAGCACTGTAGCCTAGCCAGTCCAGTGGAGACTAGACAGTAGCTCCCCACAGGGTTGATGGGAGGGTGGGAGGGATGTAAAGACTCAGGGGAAGCAAGCCCAGCAAAGGCAGCCTAGCCAGGCTGTTAGGACTGTGGGTCTGGCCGCAGGGATAGATATTACTGGTCAGTAACTATGAGCAGGCTGGATGACACCCTCCACAGGTGGAAACCCAGGTTCAGGAGTGTAGAGGCAGGGAGGGGCAGGCCCCTCACCACCACCTCAATGATTTGCTCACAAACCATGCTTCCCATCCTCCCAGCTTCATTCCCCCAGGAAGGAAGCTTCAGTTTGTGGACAAGTGTCCCCCTTGCAGGCGGCTGACAACACCCAGTTATTTGGACTCCTTAGTGGTAAACCTAGGGCTGCTCTATGGGGTGGTGACTGACCCTGACTGTCAAGGGGCAGCACAGCTTTGTGCTCCTGGGGTGGGAGGATCTTCCAATGCCCAGGCTGTGTAGTGCAGGTGTGGAGACCTTGGTACCACTGCAGGCAGGCCACTGGACCCCCGATGAAAAGCAAGGGACAGGAGGAGCTGAGGGTCCAGAGGAGGGTAGAACAGGGAGTGAGTGGGGGAGGGACATGAACACCAATTATGACATTTGCTCATTGCTTTATACATATTAGCCAGTAACTACAGTATCTAATTCATGGAATCACCTGAGTTCTCTTCTGCCCCCCTACTTTATTTAAGGAGTGTGAGCTGGGACTAATTTCCTAGGAGCCTGAAGGCCACAGAATGTCCAGGCAAGGCCACAGAATGTCCAGGCGATGCCACAAAAGGCGGCAGCTGACGACCTACCCTCCACAAGGAGGACCCAGAAAGTTGCGGGCTGCTAAGTTGGGCAGCACGATGACAGGAGGCGCCTCCCTCTCTCCCTGAGTGTTGCAGCAGCTGCAAGCCTGAGCAGCACGGACCCACAGCTGTGGGTCCGTGCTGGGAAGGGACAGGGAGAGGTCTGGCAGGCGCTGACAGTTGGGATCCAGTCTCCGTCCCCACCTCAAGGCCTCCCCGGCCTCTGCAGCCAAGCACGAAACCTCTCTCTGCCTGGCACTCCTCTGGTGGTTTAGATTTAACCAAAGCCTGAGAACCAAAGCAAGCCGACCTGGGGCGGGAGAGGCGGCGAGAGGGAGGGATGGCTTGTTTCCGGCAGCCACGGCTTGGAGGAAGTGGAAGCCGGTGAGCGAGCACGGTCCGCTTCGCACCAGCAGAGCCTTCCCGCCGGACAGCAGGCGACCAGACAGCAGGAGACCTGGAGGCTACCACGCGGCTCCCTGGGGTCAGCGCGGCGCGCAGCCGGGGTCGGCGGACTACCGGGGCAGGCGGGCCTGGGTCTGAAGAGTCTGCTCGTACTTCTCGAGTTGGGACCAGAAACCTGGATTGGGTTCGGCTACCGGACGGGCGCTCTTGACAGTCTGCAAACAAGAGGAACCGAAGGTCAGCCGATGCTGGCAACGCGGAATTTGAGCCACTCCAGCCCCGATGAGGCCCCGCCCCTGATGCCACGCCCCAGTCAGGAAGCAGGCCCCAAACCCGGCCGCCCAGACCCGAGAAGCCAAGCCCCGCCAGAGGCGAGAGGGCCTGTTCCCAAGGTTCCTTGCAGGCCGGAAGTTCCGCCCCTACAAAGCGGATTCCGCCCTCGCCGGAGGTCCCGCCCCAGCTAGGAATTGGGTCCGCCCCGGCCGAAGGCCACGCCCCGCAGGAGGCGGGAGGGCCTGCTCTAGAGGGCACTTCCACGTCGGAAGTCCCACCCCTCGGGAGTGGGCCCCGCCCCGGAGGTCCCCACCTGGAAAGCGCGGGCCAAAGTAAGGCCGCGGTGTCTCATTAGGTAGGCTGTGCACACGGCTGCAGAGCGGCTGCGGCCGTTCTTACAGTAGACTAGGCAGGCGCCCCCGGCGCGCACCGCGGCCTCTATGGCGGCACAAGTGGGCTCCAAGTGCACCAGCAGGTCCTCGGCCGGGTCGTCGAACACGGGCACACGCAGCTCGGCCACGCCTGGCGCCTGCGGGCCGGGCTGCTGGCGGGAGACGTTGACACACAGCTTGATGCCCGAGCGCTGCAGCAGCTCCGTGGCGCCCGCGGCGCGCGCGCTCCCGAGGAAGAGCGCGTGCGCAACGCGCACGAACGCCGGTGGCGCGGCCTCGGTGGACCCGCCACGGGCAGATCTTTCTGGGCCCATGGCGGCGCCCGCCCCGTGTGTCTACCTAGCGGCCGGCGTGCCGGGGCGCGGGCCGGGAGGTGTTAAGGGTAGGGTCAGCTGCGGGTAGCTCGGTGGGATCCACCCTCGCCGGGGGATTGGCCGCTGGCTGGGCGGGGTCGGGCATTGGCTCTTTAATTGGGTGGGGCCTGGTGCTGGTTCTCTGATTGGCCGCAGGTTAGGCGGGGCTGGGCTCTGGCTCTCTGATTGGCAGAAGGCGGGCGGCTCGGCGCCCTGCAGCGTTCGGTACTGGAGCCACACTGCCCTGCGCTGAGAGGATGGCTAGTTTACGTGGACATAGGCTTAGACAGATGAGCAGCCAGCCAGCAACGTGGACCAGCGTCCACCAGGTCTTCAGTAAGGACCACGTGGTTGCCCGTTGGACTGTTAATAGAAGGGTGCCTGGTTTCCTGTGTTTTTCCGTTGCAGCATTATGCCTTTTTGTTATATTGCCCAATAAATTGTCCTTTGTTATCTTTGAATGTATTTTCCTGGTTTTTTTTTTTCCAAACATGGTTCATATAAAATAAAACTATGTACCATTAGCTTTATGTTATTTCCTCATAGGCCAGGATTTTTTGTTTTTCTTGATAACTTTGGGGGTCAGCCCTGTAATTTAAAAAATTTATGTAGAGTTGTTTATGTTGATGAAGTTGCTATTTAAGAAGATCTCTTCTGCCGGGGGAGGTGGCTCACTCCTATAATCCCAGCAACTTGAGAGGCTGAGGCAAGAGGATGACAGGTTCCAGGGCATCTCAGCAACTTAGAAAGACACTGTTGTTGGTGGTGGTGGGGGTTGGGGGAAGGGCCGGGGATGTGGCTCAGTGGTTAAGCGCAAGCAGGATTCAATCCCCAGAAAAGCAACTCACAGACTTTTATTTAATTGCAGTTGAAAGGGGTCGAGCGGTGGCTCAATTCAAACCCCAGCACCCACATACACAACTAAGTGTCAAAGCAATGAAAGCGATGTGAAAACTCAATAAAGGTTGATTCTCTCTGTCTCTCATACTGTTCTTCTCTCTTTAAAAAAAAGAATTGCAGTTTCAATTTTGTTCTAGTAATAGTAAAAAGATGGCCTAATCCTTTCTATGCTTTACGGAAGATCTGCAACTGTTCTTCCAGAAATCATTCTTTACTAACCCCTCGTCTTAAATACATCTGACAAAATGTGTTTATACAGTCTGGTGATCTGTCTTCTCTCCTTTTCTTCAGTTACTAATCATTGATAACTGTCAGGTCTTTATGGCAACCTGGGCTCCTCTTGACTGGCTGGAGTCCTGTTCCCTGCAGGCCCCCTCTGTTTTCTCCTTAGGGCCAAAGGGGGAAGCCAGCTTTGGGTAAAAGCAAAGGAGATAGGAGGAAGTAGACCAGAGCATCAAACCAAACCTGAAAGTCCCTACTGACCATTACTGGAGGGCTTTTGAGGCAGGTTTTCTGTTCCAAAGTCTTGTACCGCAGACCTCACGTTCCTACATGCCACTGAGCTAATAAACTGGTCACCAAGTTGTCCCAAGTACCTCTCCACCACCATTGCCACGTTCAGTCTGAGTCACTCTGTTCCAGACTTGGCACCAGTCCTCACTGGAGCCTTCCTCCCAGCTGCAGTGGTATAGCTGGAACATGTCTTCTGAGGGGCATTCCTAGAGGGCTGTCCCCCTTAGAAAGGCATGGTGACTCGGGCTGTTCCTTTTTTGTTTTTTTTTTTTAAGAAAAAGAATGAAGTTCATTTAGTTTTTCATCCCTCCAACACTTAGTTGTGTATGTGATGCTAGGGTTCTAACCTGGGTCCTCAAGCATACCAGGCAAGCTCAATACCACTGAGCCACCACTCCAGCCCCAGCTCCCTAATTTTTTTTTGTTAATTTTTTTTTTTTAAAGAAAGAGGGACAGTGAGAGAGACAGAGAAAGAGAGAAACAACTTTATTTAGTTTTTCACATGGCCTTAGTTGCTCCAACACTCAGTTGTGTACATGGTGCTGGGGTTTGAACCCAGGTCCTCGTGCTTGCCAGGCAAGCACCGAAACCGCTGAGCCACCGCTCCAGCCCCTCCCTAATTTTTAATCTGCTGAATTTTCCAGGTTTGTCAGTTTGATTCCTTTTGAATATATTTTCAATTTGTATCAATTAGAAATGTTTTTTTAAAAAAATCTTTGACTAGTTTTAAAAGGCATTAGTGCATATATTTATGAATTTAAGCAAAATTTTAGCTTTTTTATTGAATTTTCCCCAATTTTATACAACTTTTCAGAACGCCTGTTCTTTTTTGGCCACATTTTAGTTTTTAGATTTTTTTTTTTTAGTAATCTTATCAAATGACCAAATTGTCAGGCTTGCCAAATTTGCCACGATCCTCCTCCCTTCACTGTGTATCCATTTCCTGCAGCTGCTATGGCCACACAAGATGGGTGTCTCAACAAAAATCCTTTCTCCCTCTGTGTCTTTCTCCACATCTGGTAGGGACACTGGTCATTGGTTTGAGGCCCACCCAGTCCTGTAGAGCCTCACCTTTTCTTGATCATCTCTGCAAACTCTACCTGCAGATAGGTTTGCATTCACAGGAATGGGGAAGTAGGACTTCAACTTATCTTTTTTTGGGACACTATTCAACCTACAACTGGTGGTTTATTATCACAGATGTGTAGGGTGTTTTGAGGTGTTAGTTGACTGCTTTCCTTCCTCCCTCCCTTCCTTTCTGTGCTGGGGTTTGAACCCAGAGCCTGGAGCAGATGTGGTAAATGCTCTACCACTGAGGTACACCCCAGTCCTTGACTGTTTTACTACTTAATAACATGAATTTTAAACAGCTGAGTTGTCTCTGCTCAGCATCCCTGATGCAGTTGGAAGGAGCAGGACACCTGGAGACGCAGGGGCTGAGAGGTCAACGGTGGAGGATCCAGGAACCACGGTGGGTACCGAGCAGCTAAAGAGGTCAAGGGGATAGATAAAGAATTGGGAGAAAGAGGAAGGGGAGCATCTAGGAGGTGCCGCTAGAGCAGCAGAGTCCTGGCCCCGCTGCCTTAGTGCCCCAATATTCCTAAGTATTACCACGGAGGAGACCTGGGCTTGAGCTTCTTCCTTTGCCCCTTCCTGTGGTTCTGGCCACAACTAGCCTTGCCTCAGAAGGCCGCTCCTTGATGCAGGAGGCTTCCCAACTGCAGTGGTGAAGGGTCCTTCGGACGCAGCCTCCTGCGCACTGCCTGAAGTCCTGCTCCGGAGTCCCCTGTCCATGAGGTCGTCCCCTGGCAGAGGCCTCATCCTGCACCATGCCGCAGCTGCACTGTGCCTCTACACACCGGTTCACGGACCCCGCTTTGCAGTCAGGCGGGGCTTGATCAAGCCTTGATCCCAGCCCGGTGTTGTCTGTGGGTCTCTGCCTCAGCGTCCTCTCCTCGAGGGGACTGACAGCACCTGGCCAACGCTGGTCCTCGGCTTCTCTGAGGATTTTTGGAAGCCAGCAGGTAGGCGCAGCTCTAGCACTAGCGGTAGAGCACTGCTAGGGTGGGGGTGGGGGTGGCGGAGGAGGACCCTGCGTGGACGCGGGGACGGGCGGGGATTGGAGGAACTGAGGGCGGCGTGGCACGCGCCTGGGCGTCTCCAGGGAAACCCGACGCCGTCTCAGGCCTCGGCTCTGCGGCTCGTCGCTGAGTTGGTGGCCTCGGTGCGGTCTGGCCTCGGGTGTCGTGGGGACAGGGGCGTCCCGGGGCGCGGGAGGGCTTCCACCGGGGCTCCAATCTGGCAGCAGGGACTGTGGAGCCGGTGAGGCACTGCCAAGGAGGGGCGTGGAGGTGGGCAGGGGCACAGGGGGTGGGTCCCCAGGGCAGGGGGAGCGGTGGTGGCTGTGGGATGGTCCCCAGGGTGGTCCTGTGCTGCAGCCTGAGCGCCTGTCGATCGTGGATCGTGGACCCTGTCTCTGCTTCTAGGTCTAGAGGGCAGACATGGAAGGCAGTGGTTCCTCAGTTACCCTGGACTATGAGGCCGCGAAGGCTTACAGTCCCGGAGGCGCGCTGGCGGAGCAGGGCAGACTGCACCTCGCTGCCAAGGGTCGGGAGTCCCTGGACAGTTATGCCGTATTCACCGAAAGGTGCAGGGGACCGAGGGCAGGGAGGTGTGCCCCTCACCCAGGGGCCCAGAGTTAACCGGAATGCACGGTTGGGGCAGGACTTAGAAATCGCTGAGTTATATGAAAATGCATCTCTGTAAAGACAGGGGATCCTCCGCCCTGTCTCAGCAGCCACGCAGGGCAAAGTGTCTGTAATAGGAGCTGGAAGCCCATGCCCCCTCTTGCCAGGCATTCCAGCTGCCACACCCCCACCCCACCTCCTGGCACAGAACTGTTCTCTTGTGGCGTTTCCCAAGCTGGTACTTCCATCACTGCTGTGTTGTTACCAGTAAAGGCTTCTCTGGTCAGAGGCTGCTCCAGAGCCTTACCTGCAGCATCTCACAAAATCCACCTGCAACTGGCCCTATTGATCTCTGTATGGACCAAATGTCTCTGGACCTCAAAATCTGTGCGTTGAAGCTCTAACCCCAATGTGATGGCATTTGGGGTTGGGCCTTTGGGAGGTGAGTAGGTTTGGATGAGGTCATGACGGTGGGAACCTATGATAGGGTTAGTGTCCTTTAACAAGAACAAGAGGAAGAGGGACCAGAACACTCTTGCTTCTCTCTCTCCCTCCCTCCCTCTCTCTCTCTCCTATGTGAGGTCACCTTGAGAAGGTGTCATCTGCAAGCCAGAAAGTGAGCCCTTACCAGGATCCCAATTTGCTAGCTCCTTGAGACGTCCAACCTTTAGACCTATGAGAAATAAATGTCAGTTTATGAAGACTCCCCTGTCTCTCCCCATGGTAGTTTGTTAGAGCTGTCCCAGCAGACTAATGCAGTTTGCACTTACAGATGAGGAGACTGAGTCATAAGCGGGCGAGGAGCCTATCTAGGCCAGCCTGCTGGAGGTGGCAGATCTTACTGACTGTATTACAATTTTCTTGATTGACCTCAAAATTATTTCCATTTTTTCCCCCAGGAAAAAATAGCTTAAAAATTTCCATTTTGCCTCTTCTCACTATAGGCTGTGTTTCCCCATCATTATTAGTTTTCTCTAAACAAGTGGTACCTATCCCATGTAGAAGAATGAGAAAATACCAGTGCATTAGTTTTCTAGGGCTGCTGAAACAAAGCACCACAGACCAGGTGGTTAAAACAACAGAGTTATCATCTCACAGTTTTGGAGGAGGAATTCTGAGATCAAGGAGCCATAGGGTTGGCTCCTTCTCTGTTCTTGGCTTGCAGACAGCCATCTCCTCCCTCTGCCTAGTGACATTTTCTTCCTTGTCTGTGTTTTACTGTGTCTAAGCTTCCCCCTTCTCATGGGCCCATCCCAATGGCCTCACTAAAGGGTTACCTCAAAGACCAGGAGGTGCTGGGTTTTAGGACCCCAACCCACAGATTTTGAGGTGAATCAAGTCAACCTGTAGTAGCAGATAAGCAAGAAAGGGAACAAGGCCACTCCATGCTGCAGTCTGTATCCTGGCTGTGTTGGGTGTCTGTCCTTTTCTTTATCCCTAACAGTATGCAAACACAGATTCTGTGTGCTCAGCAGCACCTTCCCTTCATTGTTGGGCAGATGCTATCCTTAGCTCCTGTAGGGTACAACTGGCATTTGATGGTGGCTGGTGGAGGGTCAATGTCTGAGGGTTTCCAGGCCCAGTGCTGTCAGCCAGACATTGGGATGGGTCTCTAGCCCAGAGACACCAGCACACAGCATTGCACAGGGAGTTGGAGGGATGCGGTGTGTGTGTGTGTGTGTGTGTGTGTGTGTGTGTGTGTGGTGGGTATCCATGTCTAAATTGTGACTATTCATTTAGATTGCAAGAGCAGGAAAGAATCAAACATGTCTTGTGCACATATCTGAATGTGCACCTCAGAATCCGTATGCTGGAGCTGACCCCAATGTGACAGTACTTGGAAGCATGTTCCTATTACTGTACGCTACTCATCCTGGTCAGGTGCTCTGCACCCACCTGCCCGTCTTACTCGCAGTTTGCTGCCTCTCAACTCGCTCTTAGGCCTTTCCTGGGTCCACATGTGTGTGCTGTGTGTCTGCTTCCTGCCAAGCCCCATGAGAGGACTGTACTGTGGGCGCAGCTGGAGGGGACAACCCCTCACTGTGCCCTTCTATGACAATCCCCTGCCTGGGGGATTGTTGGTTGGGTGAAATGGGATGGTGGCTGTGCTTGGCACACAGTTGCTCTTCAGATGTTCCAGCCTTGTTGCTGCCCCCTCCCTCTGCTGTCTTCCTAGGGACAGGCTTGGGGCCCTCATGGAAGAAGGTGAGGAATCGGAGGGGCCCCTGAGGGAGCAGGACCTGAAGGAGTCCTACATCCAGCTTGTCCAAGGTGTGCAGGCATGGCAGGACGGCTGTGTCTACCGAGGGGAGTTCGGGCTCAACATGAAGCTTGGATATGGCGAATTCTCTTGGCCCACTGGCGAGGTAATGGCTTGAATCATCTCGCTGGCACCTCTTCCCACAGGGGCTGGGGGCTGGGCTTCTCTCTGAGAACAAGGTGATGCCTCCACAGGAAGGATACAGACTGACACCTTCCCAGGGGAGGGTGCCAGTGGAAAGGCCCTCCAGACTCCAGCAGCACATGGCTTCCTGGGGTGCATGGGAAGAGGCTTGGGGAGCTGTGATTAAGAAGATGAATTCTTGCTCTAGGCAGATGTTTTAGAACTGTGAGTCACTGCAGCCACCTGTGAGTTCACACTGGTGACCTTCCCTCATGTCTGAGATCAACTGATGGCAAAGCACATTCTCAGAGACAAAATGAAGATGCCTTCTCCTACTCTGTGTTAGGTGGTGCCCATGACCTCAGTGAAACCAGGGGCCCACAGCCAAAGCAATCTGTGCCTCCAGTGACCCTGGGTAGGACAGTAGCTAAGTGTGCAGTCCTTCTGGGGCATGTGGTGAGTCTGGGGGGTCAGATGGTCTCCCCTGATGCAGGGTTTTGCTGCTTTCCCAGTAATGCAGCCCCATCACCTGCACCAAGTATCCAGGTGGAGGACTCTGCCTTGGTAGTGCCTGAACATCGTGTGGTTCAGCGGAGACCTCCTGGAGGCAAAGCAGGGCTGCCTGGATTTGGGTGGAGTATGAAAGAGTGCAGGGCGCCCAGGAGTTCTGGAGCCTTTCTGGGAAGGTGCTGGCTGGTGTGGCCTTTCAGCGCTTGTGGCCTTGGCTCCACCACTCTGTGGCATGTGTGAGTCTGCCTCTGGAGATTTGGTTCCTCCGGCTTTGGTGCCCAAGGTTGGGGACACCTGGCCCAGCCCTTACCCTGTGCCTTGCCTCCCCAGTTTGGGAAACAATGTGTAAAACAGGAATATCTCAGCCCCAGTTCCAAGGTCCTGTGAGCCTGTTGATCAGCCCAGTTTGGGTCTGGTGACTCTGCCCATCCTGGCACCTGTGGTTTTGGATGGGACCATAGCAGACACAGCTGTGGCTACCTGCTCTTGTTCACGAGGGTGGTTCACAGCATGGGTGCTGCAAGGAGGGTGGTCAAACCTAGAGCAGCAGTAGGGTGAAGAGCAGGGACCTCATGACAGAGCCTGAGGAATGACGAGGCGTGGGGCCAAGAGCGCAGTGCAAGGAGTGACAAGAGCTTGTCTAGCGTGTGTGAGGCCCTGGGCTCAACCCCAGCATTGAAAAAAAGTACTGATTCTAAGACTGCAGGGCAACTGTGGGCAGAGCACCCCACCCAGCCCTGGAGTGCAACCCAAGCAAGCTCAGGGGAGACTCCAATCCTCCTGACCAGGACCCTGGCAGGTGCCAATGATGGCTAGTGCTCATTTACTCAGTCCTGGGCTTGTTTCTCTTACAGTTTTCAGGGCCCTGGTCCATTGTCTAAGTTCATGGCTTAGCCCCAGGTTCAAACCAATCCAGGTTGGAGCTGGGCTGAGGAGTGCTTGCATGGGCTGGGGTCACATGCAGGCTCACCTCTGCAGAAAGGCAGTCTCCATGACCTTCCTGTGGGGCAGAGCTCTGGCCCAGCCTCTTCCAATCAGCAGGAGTCCAGCCCAGCTGCTGGCAAGCCCAGGGATGAGTGAGGGCTTTCCTGGCTTGTGGCTCAGGAGAAGGCAGGCTGAGCACTCACCCCAACTTTGTGGGGCTCAGGAGGACAGCACCGAGGCCAGACCATGATCCCTAGTCCTGAGGAGTCACAAATCAGTCCCACCCTGACAAAAGACACCTACCCAGCCAGCCCAGCCTGTGACCTGCAGGGGTTCCTGTGGGGTGGGACCAGGACTCCTGAGTGGGGAAGTGGGTCAGGTCCTACCCAAACCCAGGGTGGACATCCACCTTTCAATGTCCCCCCCAGAAAGGCAGGTCCATCCCTTCCTGATTCTCTAGCCGGGGTCTGAAACCTGCCAAACTCCCCACCTGAGTAGAGGGCAGGGCACTGCTTGGTAGCCCTGGGTGCTTGGGGTGACCACTCTCATCCTTACCTGAACTTGAAGGACCCCACTGGCCAGGTACATTGTGAGGCCTACCACATCACAGAAACCAGGACTTGGCCTGCTTGAAGGGCCGATCAGGGTCTCAGGTGCCTGAGGGTGAGGGTTTGCAGGCACCAGGCCACACTGATCTCTCTACTTCACAGTCCTACCGCGGGCAGTTTTACCGGGACCACTGCCATGGCTTGGGCACCTACATGTGGCCGGATGGCTCCAGTTTCACTGGCATGTTTTACCTGAGCCACCGAGAAGGCTATGGAACCATGTACATGAAGACAAGGCTCTTCCAGGTGAGGGACACCTGCACTCAGGGGAGGGATGTGGACGTGAGCTGAGAAGGGGGCGGGCCACCTGTGTTCAGATGAGGGGGTGAGGCCTGCGTGTGCTGAGGAGGGGCGTTGCCACCTGTGTTCAGGTGAGCACTGGGTGCGCAGTGTGCTTAGACAAAAAGATGTTCAGGAGCTGGAACATTGGCTCGGCAGTAGAGCATCTGCCTGGCACGCACAAGGATCTGGATTTGATCCGCAGCATCACATACACAACTAAGTATTGAAAAAAAAAATGATAATAAATTAACAAATAAAATCGACTTTCATTTTCTTTACTCTTAAAAAAGAAAAGCTATTCAGGTTCAGAGGAAGTTTAAGCGTAAGCATCTTATTTTATTGATTGTAGTAGTACTAATAATAAGGATATAACTAGAAAATGAAAACCCTATCATTCTGTTCTCCAGATGGTATTAGCAAGTCATTGTAAGTCCTTTAGATAAGGGAATATACGTGATGCATGTAATTTTTAGTACATAAATTGGATCATTCTATACATATTATTTGAAACTTGCTTCCCCCAGAGAACCTGCCTCATTTTTCAAATACACGTGCCCTGTTTCCACTTTAATTTTATTGCAGTATAATTTTCAGTAAAATTCTCCTTTTTAATATGGATTTCTGAAAGTGTGGACAAGCAGAGGTGTGTAAGAAAGTGTCCCCCAGCTGTGCCTTTGTGCAAGGGCCCTGCGGTGGAAGCCCGCTGGTGTGCCTGAGTCCCTGGTCTTGTACTTAGTCCCCGCCGGTGAGGTTCAGCCAGCTGGGCATGTTTCTGACCGTTCCCTTAGTTGCCGAAGTTTTCCATCATCCGGAGCCGCCGCAGCTCAACTTGTAAGACATCTGGGTCGCTCCCAGCTTGGGGCGATAGGAATTAATCCGCGGATCGCAGGTGTATGTGTATGCAAGTGGACTTGAAACGCGGATTTCCACTTCACGTGATAGTAGACGTGCGACTGTGGGTCACATCCCCAGGGACCGCCAGTCTGCGCTCCACCAGTGGGGCGCAGCGCGGACACGCACCCTGTTCCCCTGGCATTGCCAGCGCAGCCGCCACAGCCGTCCTGCTGGCTCCGCAAGTCCCTCAGTGCCCTTCTTCTCCCTGTGTCAGTCCTGCTGGGGGTTATCGATTTTATTGCTCTTTCACCGGAAAGCTGCTGTCTCAGCGATCTTCTCTGCATCTGATTCTGTTTCATTACCAGGTTCTTTATTATGCCCCTTGGAAAAATTGCCATCTTTTCAAATTTATTGAGTTTCTTTTTTCTTTGATGAAAGGCATATTGGTTTTGTGCTTTGATTCCATCATATCATTTTCATTCAGTTCAAAATGCGTTCTCCTTTTAGTGTGCTTTCTTCTGGACCCCGGGTTTATTTAGCAAACACATTGCTTTGTGTTTGGCGTCTGGGCTCTGGTTAGTGCTGCTGTCGGATTCCTGTGTGCTCCTACCGTAGCAAATAAAATGGTTAGAAAAGCCGAGGCGCTGTAAGAAAACAAGCACGTGCTCGGAAGCGGGTGGGCAAGGAAAACTTGACTTCCGCAGAGGGCGTGCTAGCCAGCAAGCACCTGTGCGGAGTCCACCTGCTCTAATTGCTAACCTGCCTCAATGCTGCCCTTCACTCTGATTGGAGGAGCTCAGGTAGTCTCTGCGACTGGCAAATTTTAAAGTTGAGGCAGGCACAGGGAAGGGCTGCGGTGTAATGGGACACCTGTTAGGGAATTTTAAAAATGGCTTCTTTCTGGCCACATGGTTCCCTGACATAAGACGGCTTCAACCTTAAGTTACAGTAAATGTGCTATGTTGTATTATGTTGAACTTTGATAGGAAAAAAAAGAAGCATAAATTTTACAATTTTCCCCTCGTATATGATCCATATAAACTCTTTTCTTCAAATTTGGATAACATCTTTTGATGCTCATGTTCAGCTGTATCTAATACAGGAGGATTTTTTGATATGAGACTGAAGTTTGTTTAGTGAGAGCCATCTCATTAAACAATCGATCTTTAGAATTATGTAATATCTAATTGTAGTCATGACTCCCAATACAACTCCCTATATGACAACTAATGGGATAATAATAAATGTGATTAGTCCTTCCCATGTCATTCTATTAATAGCATCAGATTTTCCTGCAAATCCCTTGAGATTCTCTCTTACATAATTAATAAACTTTTGTTGGTTATAATCAATGCTTTTATCTTAGATCACCAAAAGAAAATTGATTCAAAACCCCCTGCTTTTTGATTTGTAGCTTTGAATTCATTAGGAAGTTCTAAGGGGATTCCAATTATATTAATATAAATACGAGGGCCAAATGACCTCAGGCAAGAGAGATTCCTCTCTCTCCCAGAGAACTGGAATTGATTTCATCTGAGAAATGCCAGGGTGTAAGAGAACCAAAACACAGGTTCCACTCCAATTGGCAGGTAAAGTCTCAGGTAATGGCCCTCCATAACACCTCTAGATGTCAGCTGGGGCTGCAGCTCCTCAAAGGACCAGCTCTCATTGCATTCAGCTCTATTTCCCAAGAAGGCCAATTGCCCCCAGTCACTTAGAGAGGCAGGAAGTGTGGTGGGTTCTAAAGAAGGGAGATTGGATGACCTCCAGGGCTCTTGCCCTAGGCCCATAGTTTCTGGGAACAACAATAACAAGGTATTGCAAGAATCATTTCCCCAGGTCGTGCTTTCCTGAAAGGGATGCCATTGAGCTCAGGCCCACAGTGTCTGAGGTCAGTCCTGTGGGAATGGGACTGCTTGAACTTCCTGCCTTCCTGTTGCACAAACATAATGTCAAAGCCTTCCATCCAGACATTTGCCTGGCTTTGCCTGACTTCCACTTGATGAATTCCAAGGTAACTTTGGTAACATTATTATCAGATTTGCAGAAATTAATTTCTCCAGTACATACTAGATAATGATCTTTGTTTTTCCCAAATAATAGCTGTTGATTCTGTGGATATCCACAGGGCAGTGAGTACCTGACAGGCATCAAATTTAATCACCAGAGGGGAAGTGACCTGGGTTATATTCAATGATCAACTTACATGATATGATTTCCTATATCATCATGAATGCTATGAGAGTCTTTTCAAAGTTAGTTTGGTGGAATCTGGATGGTGGACAGAGATCCTTTGTTTCTCCTTATTAGAAGTTGGTTCCCTTTACTTGTGTGTAGTGAGTCCAACCTCATTTTGCATTCCAAAAAGCTGTTTCAGTCATGAGCAGGAGTTGGTAGGGCCCTTCCCAAGCATGGTCCAGCTTGTTTTCCTTCCAAACCTGAATCTGGATGTGGACATCTGGCCAATGTGGGTGTGAAGGGGATTCTAGAGATGGGGTCTGTGCCAGGAGGCCCTATAATCTCAGAGATGAAAAAGTAGGAGAGCCCTGATTGTTAGAAATAAAATGATTACAAATCCTGAGGTGCCATAAGAAAATCAAATGTGTGCCCAGAAGTGGGTGAGCGAGACAGACCTTACTTCTGCTGACGGTGCACCCACAGAGGGAACGCGATGAGCAAGCACACTTGAGTGGGCAGCCCACCTGCTTATACCTCCAACCTGGCGCATTTCTGCCCTTCACTCTGACTGGAGCAGCTCAGGGGTACAGTCTGCGCGATCGGCTAATATGAAATTGGGGTGGGTACAGAAAAGAACTATGGGTGTACTGGGATATCTGATAAGGAGTTTAAAAACAGATGATCTCTGACCACAGGGTTCCCGACCTAACTTGGCTTTCTTTTATGTGAGAATCCTGAGTCCTGAGTCTATATTCTGTAAATGGACCATTGGACTTTTTACTTCTCACATGTTATATAAATATATAATGTTTAAGAAATTGATCTTTTGTTTCAAAGGTGGGGAAACCTATTGCTTGTCCTAAATATAGTAACTCATACGACAGTTCATGTGGGATAATCTCTTTTCGGGGAGATGAAGCTCTTGACAAAGAATACAATACAATTTATATCTGAAACATGAATCAAACAAAAACTAAGAGAGTTCTTAACTTTTTGTGGAAATAAAAAGTGGCAAAATGCTTTTCTGTGCTGTATTGTCAATGCTTAAGTAAATTGTGTTCTCCTCATTATTACCTTTTAAAGTAAGTACATTTAATTTTTGTCCCAATGTAAAAAGTAACACAAAATTTTATATACATAACTTATTGATAACAGATTACTTTTATCCAATTACAAAACATCAAATGAGGGGGTGGAGTGGGGACTCAGTTGTTACAGCGGTTGCCTGGCATGCGCAAGGATGCGAGTTTGAACCCCAGCACCACATATACAACAAATTGACAGAGCAACGAAAGCCACATGAAAAACTAAATAAAAATTGATTTTCTTGTTTTTTTCTCTCTCTCTCATTGTCCCTCTCTCTTAAAAAAGTCAAATGACATAAATAAATCCCCAACTAAATTTGTTATTTCTATATAAGTCTGAAGAGACTTAGTTTGGAGAACTAGCTTAGATAAGTGTTCTCCTAAGCTTTACATTTCAAAGACTTACATATTAATTAAGTCAAACCTGTAAAGAAAAATTTAGAACCCATAACATAGGGGAATAACCTAAAATAAGAGTTGTTTGTTTAACCAGAGTCGTATAAACCAACTTTTAAAAGATTTACCTTTTTTTCTTTTCTTTTCTTTTCTTTTTTAAGAGAAAGAAGGAGAGAATGGGAGAGATAGAGAAAGAACCCATTTTAGTTAGTTTTTCATCTGGCCTTCATTTCTGTGACACTTTATTGTATATATGTGGTGCCGGTGTTCAAACTCAGATCCTCACACATGCCAGGCAAGCACTCTAACTGCTAATCCAGCCCAACATTTAGCTTTTTTAAGAAATAAAATGTAGGGCTTGAGTGGTGGCTCAGCGATTATGGTGAAGTGTTGCAGCAATGAAAGCCACGTGAAAAACTAAATAAATTGAAACTAAATAAATTTATTTTTTTGTGTCTCTCTCACTGTCCCCTCTTTCTCTTAAAACAAAAGAAAAAAAAAAAGGAAAGAAAGAAATAAAACCTAAAAGACACAGGAAAATTACCTTGATAGATAAAACAAATCTGTTTAGACTGTTTTCTATCAGAACATCAGAACATTAAAATTCAAACAACTTTAATTGATGGTGCTAATTATAGCCAATTTAATCACGGAATAAGCCTTTTTAGATTTACTTTTTTTTTTTAAGAGAGAGGGAGAGAATCAATTTTATTTGCTTTTTCATCTGGCCTTTGTTTCTCTGACACTTAGTTGTGTATTGGCACTGGGGTTTGAACCCAGGTCCTTGTGCATGCCAGACAAGCACTCCAACCACTGAGCCACTGCTCCAGCAAGATTTGCCTTTCTTAAACCTTCTGTAGCTTAAACTGTAGTATAACTTAGTCATACTTTCGTTTATAAACTCGGTTTTAATCTCTGCTGCATCCTGTGAGGTCATCAGTTACTTATAGAGAGTGTACTTGATACCTGCTCCTTTTGATTTTAATCTGATATAGAGGGCATTCTCACTGGATTGGGGATGCTTCCATGTGTAAATTTACTACCAATTTAAACAAAGGCCAGGACCAGACCTTTATGTCTGTGGAGTTCTAAATACTCATCTACACATTTTCAGGGATTGGCTTTGTTTAAGATACATTAAAGAAATAAATAAAATAAGCCCATATATCTATGGTCACAATGTATACATTTTCTTATATGAACTAAGTCAAATTCAGTATTATGTTAAGTATTATAACTAATAATTGGCAAATATTATGTTAAATAAATCTATTAAACTATTAAGATTGTTGGGTGGGGTTTATATTACAGATAAGGGGAAATAGATTAATACGTATATATAATAATAATTGGTTGTAAGCTAATATATTTGTGGATAATATTGAATATCTGGGTTTATTATATAATGATAATATGTAACAAGATTTTGGAATAAGTTTATGATGAGAAATAGGAGCAGCATAATTTGGAGTTATCTTTATTTTATAAATATGTTTACAGACATACTAGGGTATAAGTGAAAATAAAATTATCCATATAAATAAATTCTGATACACATAAACATAAAATAAATTATTTATTTAATATGAAAATATTTAATATGGAAGAGTTCTTGTGTAATTCTGCATTAAATTTTTTACATCCTCAAGCATGGGTATATTTATACCATAGTGGTATTATATAGGGTAAGAATGGGGGCTTTTTTATTTTTTAAAGAGAGAGGGACAGTGAGAGAGAGAGAAAGAGAGAAATAATTTTTATTTAGTGTTTCATGTGGGTTTCGTTGCTCTGAGATGTTGTGCGGAGCCACCACTCCAGCCTCAAGAATGGCTTTTAAGTCCAGTTGCAGTAGGGTTGACTGCCTGGGGGCTTCTGATGGCTGATGTTGAGTGGGAGCATACGTGGGGACAAACTACCACAGGCATGACAGCCCAGCTGTGTGTGAGCATGGGCTGATTAGTCACTAATCCATCTAGATGTCTTATTTAAGGGGAACATATGGGCCATCATGCATTTTATGGCCCTGAGGTAGGAACCAGATGTCTGATGAAGTTCCAGAGTAGCTACCATCAAGTGTTGTGGGCTAGGTCAAGACTTGGATGGGGTATGTGTGATAAATGCATGTTCGTGCTATGTACAGTTAACGAAAAAATGTATGCGTGGATATCCATTTGGTGGGAGGGTGGTTATGGTTCATGTGTGTAATATGTGCTTATGTGCATGTGGTAGGTCATTTAATGTAAGTTAAACATGTAATGCACTATGTACTATTAAGATATTATAGTAATTATGCTTTATTCATGAGCAAAGCATTAATACACGAAATATGTAGCCCATTATTACTATAATTATATTAAGATACTTAAATTGAATTCAACATTAAGGGAATCTGTCGAGTGTAGTGCAGGGAATAGTTTAATTTAGAATATCAGCATTGGGAGTTGAAGGTGGAGTGTTAATATTTCTTTGCTGAGTAGGTTGTTCTGAGGAGATAAGAGTCTCCATTTTTGGTTTACAAGAGCAGAGTAATAATTATGTTATCAGAACTCTTCATTTAAGGAGCTTATTTTCCACTAAGCTGGTCGATGGTATTACAAATAGGATAATAAAGAAGTATAGAGTAGATGCTAGTTGACCATAATGATGAAGGACTTTTCAGCTGGTTGTCCTCCAATTCATGTAAGTGTAAATAGGTCAGCAGCTAGTTCTCAGAATAGGCATTGGCAGAGTGGGCGGAATATTATAGTTTCTTATTTAAATTTATGTAGCATGGGAAATAGGGCTGGAATTAGGATGGCAAATACCAATGCTAGTACTCCTCCTCGCTTGTTAGGAATTGATCATAGAATTGCATATGCGAATAAGAAATATCATTCAGGTTTGATGTGGGGGTGTATTAAGGGGGTTTGCTGGGATATAACAAATTTGATATGGGGGGTTGTCTGGATCTAACAAGTCTGGATAAAATAAGACTAAGGTTATAAAGAATATAATTAAGATTAGTAGTTCTAAGTTATCTTTAGCTGTAAAGTTAGGGTGGAATGGAATTTTATCTGAGTCTGATGATAATCCAGATGGATTATTGGATCCCACCTTGTGAAGGAATAACAGGTGGACTATTCCTAGGGCTGCAATGATAAAAGGTAGATAAAGTGGAATGCAAAGAAGCTTATTAGGGTAGCTTTGTCAATTGAGAATCCACCCCCAATTTAATCTGCTAACTTGGTACCAACATAGGGAATTGCTGAAAGGAGATTGATAATAACTGTAGCCCCTCAGAATGATATTTGTCCTCATGAAGAACATATCCTATAAATGCTATTCCTATAACTATGAAAAGGAATAATACACCAATATTTCATATTTCATACTAAGTGCAGGATTCACAGCAGAGATCATCCTACATGTAAGAACAAGCAAATAAAAAATCATGAGGTGCCATTTCCATGTATATAGTGGATTAATCAGTCATAATTTATGTCTCGGCAAATACGGATGATGGGAAAATGCCGTGACAGTCTCAGATGTATAATGTATTGCTGGAGATAGTCCAGTGAGAATTTGGATGACTAGGTGAAAGCCAAGTAATGAACCAAAATTTCATCATGCTGAGATATTGCACAGGGTTGGTAGATCAATGAATGAGTGGTTAATTATATTGATTAGGGGGTGGGTTTTATGAATGTTGGTCATTAGTGTTTTTATAATTAAATGACAATGATGATTTTTCATGTCATTAGTCATGGTTAAATTCCATATAAAGGCAATGACAAATTCAATTTTTTTTACTAAGCATAGTTTTAGTATTAGACTCTGTTGGTTTTTTTTTAAGCCTTCTACTATTTGGCAGACTTGGGTTAATTACAAGCAGGGGAATTGGATATAGGCTTGTATTATATTTTGGGGGGTCTTTTATAGGGTTGATAGTATTTTTTATTTATTTAGGAGGAATGTTAGTAGTATTTAGTTATACATACTACTGCTATAGCTACAGAGGAGTATCCTGAGACTTGAGGATCTAATGTTGTAATTTGGGGTGTGTTTTTGTTGAGTTTTATGATAGGACTTTTGATTCTACTATTTGTGGTACTATATGATAAAATCAAAGTGGTGGTTGAGTTTGAGAATATGGAAGATTGAATAATATTTAATAGTGATGAACTTGGCTTAATTTGAGAAGATTCTATAGGAGTAGCTGCTTGTGATCGGCTGATCCTTATTTGTTAGCATTTTTATTGTTATTGAAACTACTCAGTGTTAGATGATGTTTAATAGTGTTATTATGATAGATAATAGAAAAAATAGGAAGTACAATTTTAATTATGCCTTTGTGATTAGAAGTTATAGTTGATGCTATTATTTGGCTGTGGGCAATGAATTTGGGAGTAATTTTTTTACTAATCAAATTAAGTCTATTAGAGTTGAGGCTGAGTTTTGGCTTATGTTAAGGTTTAGGTGTGGATATAGGCAGTGCATGATAATCGGAAAGTACCCTAGTAGGGTTGACAAATTGATTGTGGTTGCATATTTGTTGAATTTTAGGTTAAGGACTAGTTGATTCAGTTCTATAGCAATTGTAAATTCTAAGATAGTGATTAAAAGGGCTCTTGTTTTAAGATATCATGGAATGGTTATGAGTGGAATATTTTATGATAGTAAAAATCCTACAAAGATGCTACCAAAAAGCAAATGTTTAATAGAGTTAATGAGCAGTGGGTTGTTTTCATTGATGAAAGTAAGAGTAGAAAATTGTGGTGTCCAAGTAGGGCATAGAAAGTACTATGCACTGTAGACAGGTATTAGGGAGGTTGCAAAAATTGTGATTGTTAGGGCTCAGGTGTTGGTATAGGATGTGTTCGCAGACTCGATAATCAGGCCTTTGGAGTAGAATTCTGTGCTAGGATTCCAGTGACAGGTAGGAGGAAGTAAATGGTACAGTTTTGAATAGGCCTCCTTTTTGTGAACGTCTTGTTCATCATTTAGGTTATGAATGATTGATCTGAGCACATGAATAGTATAGCTTTAAAAAATGCATGAATGCAGATATGTAAAATGCAGATAGGGCTGGTTAGTACCAATAGTAACCATTATTAGTCCAAGTTGACTTGAGGTTGAAAAATGCAACAATTCTTTTGATATCGTTCTGTGTGAGAGCACGAGTAGCTGTAAATAGGGTAGTAAGAGCCCCTACGCGTAAAATGATAGTTTGGAAGAGTTTATTATTTTCTAATAAGGGGTGAAATTGTACCAATAGAAAGATTCCTGCTACAACGATAGTGGTGGAATGAAGAAGAGCTGATAGCAGTGTGGGCCCTTCCGTGGCAAACGGCAGTCAAGGATGAAATCCAGATCAGGCAGACTTGCCAGTAGCTGCAAGATCAAGGCCTAAGGAGGGCAGCATACTAGTGAATATTCATTGAAAGTCTCATGAGTTAGCGTGTACTAGGAATCATGCCATTGAGAGGATGAATGCAATATGACCAATTCGATTGTATAGAATTTGCTGTATCTGCATCTGGTTGACTATGTCATCATCTGATTAGGAAGAATGAAACAATTCCTACTGCTTGTCATCCAATAAATAGTTGAAATAAATTTTTAGTAGAAACTAGAATTATTAATGTAACGAGGAATATAAAAAGATATTTAAAGAATCAATTTATATGAGGATCAGAATATATAAACTATAATGAGAATTCTATAATTGACCATGTAACGAATAGGGTTACTGGCATAAATAATTTTGATAAATAATCAAATTTAAAAATTTTGATTAAATTAAAGGTTTGAATTGTTATTCAATATCAGAGATGATGATCTGATAGTTTGAGTTGATGAATATGAGAACAGGTATCATGGTGAATGAGAAGGCTCGAATGATAGAAGATTTGACATATTTGGGGTATTTGTTGTCTTTGGATAAGTCAGTTAAAGATAATATAATGGACAGGGTTAGTATAATAAGTGACACTAAAATTAAAGAAGAGAATAAGTTAATTACTTTTATGTGGAGTTGCACCAATCTCTTGGTTCCTAAGACCAATGGATTACTTCTGTTCTATAAAAGTTGAGATAGCCATGTGCTTAAGCATAGAGGGCATGAATTAGCAGTTCTTGCATTATTTCTCAGTAAATAAGAAGATGCTAGCTTCTATTGTTAGATTATCTAATATTTTAGTTAAACTATGTTTACAGTATAGAGGACCTAAATGATTATTGGATTAATAGATAGAAGGATTAATGGTAAAATATGAATAGCTATTAATATATTTTCTCATGTAAATCAGGTTAATGTTAGAGGTGTGGTATGTAAATTTACCCCGTTGGATACTAATAGCAGTATATAATGAGTATAGAGCTGTAATCAGTATATTTAGTCCTATTAGGATAACAGTTATGTTAGCTCATGAGAATGATGATAGGATAATAAATAGTTCTCCAATTGAATTGATAGATGGAGGTAATGTTAAATCAGTTAAGCTAGCTAGTATTCATCATGTCACCACAAGGGGAAGAATAGATTGTAAACCTTAAGCTAGAATTTTGGTTCAGCTGTGAATATGTTCATAATTAGAATTGGTGAGACGGGATAGCATATGATAGCATATGATAGCCAGATGAAAAAATAAATAAAACTGATTCCTCTCTCTCTCTCTGTTTCTCTCTCTTTAAAATATATATAAAGATCTGCTCACTTACCATTCTTAATAGCATGTGATCTGTGTGCAATTATTAGAGCTGTAGCTCCTATAAAGCTTCATGGAGCTTGGAGTAAGATAGCTACAATAATTAGTGATACATGACTAGCTGATGAATAAGCAGTTAATGATTTTAGGTCTGTTTGTTGTAGGCAAATAGAGCTTGTTATAATTATTCCTCATACTGATAACATAAGAAATGGATGTGCTATAAATTCTGTAATAGGATTTGGAACAGTATTATCCCACCTAATTTTAGTAGAATATCTGCTAGAACTATTGAGCCAGTGATAGGGGCCTCTACGTGTGCTTTAGGAAGTCATAAAGGTAGTCCATATAAAGGTATTTTTACTGTAAAAGCCAATATACATGCCAACCATTTAAAATTGTTAGTTCAAGATGAAAGAAGATTTGAAGATTGATCTATGGAGATTATAAAGTTTAGAGATCCTGTTTAATTTTGAATATAAATTAAGACTACTAATAAAGGTAAAGATACAACAAATATATAAAATAAGTATATTCCAGCACTTAACCATTCTGCTTGATTACCTCATTGGGTAATAATGATTAGGGTAGGAATTAATGTAGCTTCAAAAAGGTTGTAAAACATTATTATTTCTGTAGCAGAAAGTGTTATAATTAAAAATGATTGTAGTAGGGGCTGTAGCGGTGGTTATGCACTAGCCTGGCATGCACAAGGATGTGGGTTTGAACCCCAGCACCATGTATACAATGAAGTGTTGGAGCAATGAAAGCCACATGAAAAACTAAATAAAATTAATTCTCTCTTTCTCTCACTGTCCTCTCTCTTAAAAATATATATATATATCTATAAAATGATTATAGTAAAATGAGTGTAAGGATGCAAGGTTTTTTTTGGCTATGTGATTCTTTGGCTAGATGGTTCTGGCTTGCTATAATTATAAGGGGTAGGAATCATGTTGATAAAATTAGAAGAGGTATAGATAGAGAATTGGAGAAGAAAGTTAAGAAGAAATTTAGACATATTGTTTAATTGGTTTAATAGAAATAAACTAACTAGGTAATTATTAAGTTATGAATGGATGAGTTGATCAAGACTATGGAAGTTTTGGAATATCATGTTAGGGGGATTAGGAGAACAGTGGGGATCAAACTTTTTAGCACTGAAAGATATTAAGATTTTGTATGTCGTCCAGTCCATATGTGTTTGATACTACAACTAATAGGCTAACCCTATTACAGGTTCACCTGCTGTGGAAATAAGAATAATAACAGGTACTATAAATGATAATAAAAAGTAAATATTTAAAATTGTTAATGTGCTAAGAATGAATATAGACAGTATTATTCCTTCCAGGCATAATAGTGAAGACATTAGATGAGATCAGTAGATTGATATTCCCAGTAGAGATGTTAAATAGGCTAAAGAGATAGTAAGATGAATAATAGACATAATTGGTAATTATGAGTTATACATAATCTAATGAGTCAAATTATTTATTTTAGTTTAAGCTAATTACCGTATTCAATTCATTCTAGTCCTTTTGGAATTCATTAGTATGCTAATCCAAGGGTTAAAATTATGAATAATATTAATGCTATAGTTAATGTAAGTTTTAAATTACTTGTTTGTGAGACTCATGGTAGAAGGAGCAATAGGGCAATTTCTAAATTGAATAAGAAGAATGTAATAGTGACTAAGAAAAAATTTATTAAGAATGGTAAGTGAGCAGATCTTTATATATATTTTAAAGACAGAGAGAGAGAGGGAATCAGTTTTATTTATTTTTTCATCTGGCTTTTATTTCTCCAACACTTAGTTGTGTATGTGGTGCTGGGGTTCAAACCCAGGGCCTATGCATGCCAGCAAGCACTCTAACTGCTGAGCCACCACTCTAGCCCCTGATATCCTTATATTTAACTAAGTTTAATCTTTGGAGAAAAATTTAGAATCCATAGTATACAGTATCAATAATCACATGTGTGCATGTGATTTAGCATATTAGCAAACATCAAAGGATAGCCTTAAATCTCTTATTCATTCAGGAAATAGTGTTAATAATACAATGTATAAAAAAGAGCACCTATTTTTTACATTGCTAATAAACCTACATAAACTTTCATTTTACATGCTTTTACATAGTACTTAGACAAGGCTCATACAAACATTTCTCAGATGTTTACATTATCAATTTACATATATTTAAACTGTCAACAATATTGCTATAACCTAAAATAACACTTTTTTTTTTTTGAGAGAGAGAGGGACAGTGAGGGAGAGAAATAGAGAATTGATTTTATTTATTTTTTCCCTTGGCTTTTTTTTTTTCCAGGGCTGAGGAATGAACTCGGGGCCCTGCGCGTGCTAGGCAAGCGCTCTGCCGCTGAGCTAAATCCCCAGCCCCTTCACTTGGCTTTTGTTGCTCCAACACTTGGTTGTGAATGTGGTGCTGAGGTTTGAACCTGAGTCCTTGCAAATGGTAGGCAAGTGCTCCAACCACTGAGCCACACTCCAGCCTCAACAGCTTTTTTTATTTAACCAGTTATAAAGTAATTATTCAAAAGACTTTAAAACAGGTACAAACCCTAATCCCTTTGGAACTTAGTTTCCCGAAGTAATAAAACCACACAGACACAAAATTTATATTGATAAGAGCAGATCAATGTTTGAAGGAGCCTTTATTGTTTCTAAACATAGAGAATTAGCATATTCAACGTTAACCTTAGAAAAGAAAAACCCTTGAAAGCTTTTTTTTTCCTTAAAGAAAGAGGGGACAGTGATAGAGACAGAGAGAATCAATGTTTATTTAGTTTTTCACATGGCTTTTGTTGCTCTGAGACTTTGTTGTGTATGTGGTGCTGGGGTTTGAACCTGCATCCTCACGAATGCCAGGCAAGCGCCGTAACCACTGAGCAACCGCTCCAGCCCCTCTTGAAATCTTTTAATGATTGATTACAGCTAACTGAATTTTAAGATTAATCCTCTTTATGTTAAACCTGGAATTTAACTGCCCCTTTCTCCTCAACACCAGTAGCAAGGCAGAGATTTCAATATATTGTCACCTAGAAAAATGTGAGTTAGTAATTTCATTTTTTTCTTAAAGAGAAGGACAGTGAGAGGGAGAGGGAAAGAGAGAATCAATTCCAGTTAGTTTTTCATCTGGTTTTCATTGCTCTGACACTCCATTGCGTATGTGATGCTGAGGTTTGAATCAGCACATGCCAGCTAAGTGCCCGTAACCAGTGGGCTACCACTCTGGCTCTGAGTTAGTAATTTCAAAAGGATCTTTATTTTTATCTGTTTAACCAATTTAAATTGAGCTTTCTTCAGTTTCGGTACCATGCAAATTTACATATGTAGAGAAAACACAACACACAATACACAGACGTCTGTACACATACACATAAAAACCAAAAGGAGACAAAGATTAGGTGCAGAAGATCAAACATGAATTCACCGTAAAAAGCATGAGCTCAAAAAAGAAAATACACAAGTTAAAAAAAAATGAGATGGCCCTAATTATGCTAGTAAAGGAGCGCTGGAACATTGTCAGGCTAGATTGCACTTTCAGTAATACTAGAGTTGGTCCAGATATTTAGAGAATGTGGGAGCCCTTGAAATCCTCAGGAAAAGCTCTCAAGGTAAACACTTGGGATGGGATCTTTTCATTTTCCTTCCTTATGCCCAACTGGACAGAAAAGGAAACGCTGCAGCAGGTAGGGCGTCCCCTCTGTTCCTGGGTCTGTCAGGCCCCTTTCTGGACCTGACCGGTCAGTCTCCCTTATGGAGCTGACCCCTGTGCTTGGGGCAGTGCCTGCACTGTCCTCAAGCAGAATGCAGACCTGCTTAAGCACCCTTGGAAGAGCTTGGAACCTGGTCTAGCTAGTTTTTCAGATCCCCTCCACCTGTCTCTCCTGCTAACTAGCACGAGGGAGGAACTGGCTGAGAAAGCTGGAAACCAGAGTACAAGAAGGAGAAAAGTCTCTTATGTCCCACAGCAGATTTAAAAGTGACACTTTCCACCTCTGGTCTTAAGCTGGTTTAGGCACTTGCTCATGGCTTCTTCCACGTTCCCTTTGTGCATTTGAGTCCTCATATTCTCAGTACCATGATTTCATATTGTTAGTGCTCTGGGTGCTATCCACACCAGAGAAGATAGACAATCTGGAGAGATGAGGGGCACTTTACTCTTTAGGAGTCTGTGTCCCCATTGTTCTGCCATTTGCAGCTTATTTAAAAACTGACTAATTAAGGGGAAGTGAGATTAACTGTTTCCCACCCTAGGCTGAGTTATCTGTCCTTGGCTCATTGACTTTAGGAATGAAGGAATTTGGGACTGGTCCCATCTCATAACGCCACACATAAATCATCACTCCAGATGGGCCCAGCCTTTCTATCACCTCCTCACAAGTATCCTGTTCTTCAAAATTATGGCCCCTAAGATCTTGCTGGGACATATAACATGACACTGTGTCAAGGTAGTTTAGAAAGTGAGGGAGGCATGGCCAAGGACCAGACAGGCCCTCAGAGTTTGAGAGTTTGAGCTGAAACTTAGGGCTTAGAGATGCCCTTGTGCCAGATGAAGAATTTCAGAAGCCAGAATAATCTGTCACAGATGTCTTTTGTGTGACACAGCGAGCAGTATATTATAGGATAGGCTCCTGAATCCAAATGAAACAACAGTATATTATTATCTTTGGTTTTTCTTTCACTTCTTCCTAGGATTATCTTTACAACATATTAACATGCAGCCCAGAGGGTTATCTGGGGAATTTCTGTCTTTCCCCCTGCTGACATCCTCTTTCTCTAGAGTAGAATTTTTACGTCCCATCCCATCCCCCACCCCATGGTCTTGTGTTCCTGAGTCCCAAGAGGTGCAGCTATGGCTGCACACCCCTTCTATTTTTGTAAGAGAGAGGGAGAGCGTGTAAGAGAAAGAAAGAGAGAATCAATTTTATTTAGTTTTTTATGTGGTTTTCATTGCTCTGACACTTGGTTGTGTATGTGGTGTTGGGGTCCGAACGCAGGTCCTCACGCAGGCCAGGCAAGCACCCCAACCCTTGAGCCATTGCTCCAGCCCCTGTGGCTGCCCTCTTGAATGGAGGTTCCTTACGTCCCTCCTCCAGCCACCTCCCTTTCCAGTCAGCTCCTCTCCTGGGCTACCAGCACTGTGGATCAGGAGTCTGTGTACTTGCTTCATGTCCCAGATTTGTCTCAGGCACACTCACACAACCTCCAGGATGTCCCAGCCACCAAGGAAGTGCTTCTCTCTCAAACTGGAGATTTTCCTACCATTGGTTTGTTCACAGAGTTACCTGGTCCCCATGGTACTTCCTTGGGCCCTCTCCCTGCACTGCTGATCCACTTCTGATCCACCTCAGATCTAAGGTCCTTTGTCAGTCTGAGAAATCACAGTTCTCTCACCCCTCCTGAGGCCACCACAAGAAGGCAGTGGGATGTGTCTCCTCATAAGAAGGGAGTGATCCCTGTGACCCCCCTAGATGATGTATGGAGCCCCACGTTCAGCACCAAATTGTTAGAAATAAAATTATTAAAAATCCTGAGATGCTATAAGAAAATCAAACACGTGCCCAGAAGTGGGTGAGCAAGACAGACTTTCCTTGCAGAAGGTGCGCTCAGCTGGAGTGTGATGAGCAGGCACACTTGGGCAGGCAGTCCCCCTGTTTATACCTCCACCTGACACAATCCTGTCAGGGGTACAGTCTGCATGATTGGCTAATGTAAAATTGGGGTGGGTACAGAAAAGAGCTGTGGGTGTACTGGGATATCTGATAAGGAGTTTAAAGACGGATGATCTCTGACCACACGGTTCCCGACATAAAATTATTAGAAATACAAGGTGCTGTAAGAAAACCAAACACATGCTCAGAAGTGGGTGGCAAGGAAAACTTCACTCCTGCAGAAGGGCGAGCGGCAGAACCAGCCAGCAAGTGCGCCTGAGCAGAGTCTGCCTGCTCTTCTTGCTAACCGGCCTCAGTGATGCCCTTGACTCCGATTGGAGGAGCTCAGGGGCACAATCTATATGATTGGCTCATTTTAAACTTGAGGCAGGCAGGGGCTGGAGCAGTGCGTCAGTGGTTGGAGCACTTGGCTGGCACATGCGAAGACCCAGGTTTGAACCCCAGCATCACATACACAACTGAGTGTCGGAGACACAATGGCCAGATGAAAATATGCATGGAATGATTCTCTCTCTCTCTCTCTCATTCTCTCCCTTTCTCTCTTAAAAAAAAATAATGGGGCAAGCAAAGAGGGCTGCAGGTGTAATGGAACACCTGTTAGGGAACTGTAAAAATGGCTTCTTGCTGGCCACATGATTCCCTGACCTAAGACGGTTTCAAACTTAAGTTACAGTAAACTGCCTATTTTGTGTTATGGGTTGAACCTTGATAGAAAAGAAAACATAAATCTTCCACTATACCTGTGTGATTTCAGTTCTCTGGAATTTGCTGAGACTTGCATGATGACCCAGATGGTGGCCAGGAAAGGCAGCGTGTCTCTGGGTGTCCAGCACAGTCTCCTGTGTCCCTTCGGCCACCTTTGCATTTCCAGCTGTTCTAGATCTTGTATGAACTTACCAGTGTGTTTTGTATGCTCTTCTGTTAGTGACAGAGCAAGGGGTGCTAGAATTTCCCACATCGATGGCGGGTTCTTTGTTACTTTTTATAATTCTACATTGTGCTTTATATGTTTGGAAACATTGTTTTTTGATGACTAGAACATTAGATTTATTACATGTTCCTGGTAGACCAAACATTTTTTATTATTATGAAATGATTCCTTCTTTTTAAAAACAATCTCTATAATGCTTTATGATCCAAAGTCTAATTTTTAGATACTGTTAAGGCTATATCAGCTTTGGGGGGTTATTTTTTGCTAGGTATGTCTTTTCTATTATTTCACTTCCAATCTTCCTGTTTTTATTTGAGATATTTCTTCTCTTTATTCTTTTTTTTTTTAAAAGAGGGACAGTGAGAGAGACAGAGAAAAAGAGAAACAACTTTAGTTATATTTCACATGGCCTTTGTTGCTCCAACACTTAGTTGTGTATGTGGTGCTAGGGTTTGAACCCGGGTCCTCGTGCTTGCCAGGAAAGCGCCAAAACCGCTGAGCCACTGCTCCAGCCCTCTTCTCTTTATTCTTAAAAAGTGTATGTGTGTGTTGATTCAAATATGGTCCAATGGTGACTTTTGGACACTCAGGCCACCCTCACATCTCTACTGAGCACCTGAGCTATGCTAGTCCAAACTGAGAGGTGCTGCAAATGTGAAACACATGCTAGATAGTGAACACTAAGAAAAAAATGCAAAATATCCCAACAATTTCATACGTGAAGCATCTGCTGAAGGGACACATCGAAGAGACTGAGTTACAGAAAGTACTGTCTCAGAATTAATCCCACCTGCCTTTTTCCTGTTTGTCATGCGGCTGCTGTTCTGTGGTTGGGTATGAAGTGTGCTGGAGCTTGGTCCCAGCCCTAACGTGTCACCAGCATCAAGGCCAGGAGCTTATCTGTCCCTTCTATACCTGTCAATTTTCAATAAATCCCAATAATTGTACATAATTCAAAAGTCAGAAACACAGTTAAAACAATCCAAGATTCTTGCATTTTCCTAGAGGAAAGGAAAAGGATCATTTGGAGTAGAACTGCTCATCAGGAACTCATGCTGGGGGCTGGAGCGGTGGCTCTGTGGTTATAGCACTTGCCTGGGCTGTGCAGATGCAGGTTCAAACCACAGCACCACGTACACAATGAAGTGTTGGAGCAATGAAAGCCACATGAAAAACTAAATAAAATTGATTTTCTCTTTCTCTCTCTTTTAAAAAATTAATAAATAAAATAGAGAATCAATCCAGATGAAGGCAAGGAGAGAAATGTTGAGTGGGTGGGAAGCAAGTGATTGAGACAGATTCAGCCTCAGAGGCCACTGCTGATGTTAAATGTGTGTGGCTTCAATCAGAGCTTCCCCACTGAGACGTCATCAACCATGTGCATAATGCTAAATTTTCTAGGGACCACATTACAAAAAGTAAAAAGGAGAGCCCCGTGACACGTCAAATCTGTGCAGCCCCTTACGTGCTGACCATAGCTCAGTGACTCAGTGACCAGCTTTGTACTGATCCATGTAGCTCATTTCTCAAGGGATTCCCACATGCAGTGTGTGGCCTCGGATTCCTTACTCACAGTGGGTGGCCTTGGACTTCCTCACTCACAGCAGGTGGCCTTGGACTTCCTCACTTGCAGTGGATGGCCTTGGACTTCCTCACTAGAAGTGGGTGGCCTTGGACTTCCTCATTCACAGTGGGTGGCCTTGGACTTCCTCACTCACAGTGGGTG
>PVKS010004254.1:0-95133 GCA_004027875.1 Aplodontia rufa | reverse complement strand
GATCCCCCTGTTTGTGTAAAAATTCATACATTTTGAGGTTATTATTAGCTTAGCCATCTAACTCTTAATCGAAGCACATTGAAGGTTAAGAAGTTCCTAGACTAATAAGACCTCAACTAAGGTTCCAGAGCCAGCTGCTCTACTTCCCTTTCTTTCCTCCCTGGGGCTGAGGTCAGGGAATGAAGCCTTAAATAAGGGATCACTTTTGCTGTAAGTTCCTCTCAGAAATAGACCAGACGTGTAAATGGTTAAGGTATTTTAACCTCCCATTCTGACGTTTCTATAACTTTCTCCACCCAGAAACAGATTCCAAGAGACTTTTGCAAACTAAGTTTTGTTGGTATCAACGATTTTTCAAAGCATTTTCCACAAAGGCATACACCAAGTCCAACAGGAAAGGCATTGGAATGTGAGTCTCATCTGTCTGGTCTATAACAGAATGAGCCCTCTGAATTCTTTAACTCAAATGACCAAAAAGTTCAAATGCCAAACTAAGGAACCTCTTGCTGAATATTGACAGATTTTGTTTTCCTTTTCTCTGTTGAGTCAAGGTGTCACTATGTTGCTCAGCTTGGCTTTGAACAAGTGATCCTCCTGCCTTAGACTCCCTAGTTACTTGGGACTATAGGCACATACCACAATGCCTAGTAGTACATTCTTATCTTGAGTTCAAATAACTTTTTTTTTCCTTTCCTGAGAGGAACAGAAAAATGGAAAGAGAATCAATTTTTATTTAGTTTTTCATGTGGCTTTTGTTGCTTCAACACTTCGTTGTGTACGTGGCACTGGGGTTCAAACCCCTGTCCTCACACATGCCGGCAAGTGTCATAACCACTGAGCAATCACTCCAGCCCTCAAATAACTCTTTAAGAAGAGCCTTTCTTACATATAGGTCTTTAAAAACTTAATGTTTTGCTCCATCTCAAGGTCCTATCACATGCTATGTCCTCTACTACAATGCCCTTCCACCCACTTTTCTTGTTCACACATTAAATTGGCTCTCTGAAAAATATACTCAGAGATCAGTATGCTTTCTTTCTTCCTTCAATATATTTACAGGTGTGCTTTAATAATGTTCAGTTTTGTAGCATTGCCTTTATTTGATTACTGTCTTTGCCAGGACACAGGACCTTCTAAATTTATTTTGCTCACCATAGTATCCTGAGGACCTCAGATCATGTCAACTCATATATTAGGTGTACAGTAAATGTTTGCAAGATGAGCCATTTAATGAATAAATGAATACTAAGGCACCAATATTTTGGAAAGATAGATTATAATTGATTTGGCTCAATAAGAACAAGACTTCTCTTTGGGTTGGCTAGTGTGGGAACCTGATGGTCCCCACAGGATTTCCCTTTCATTGGGATTTTCTATCTGAGAAACATCACTTGAGTGTCCAGTCTTACAATATTTCAAAACAGCATGTTGCTATTGTATCAGTCAGCTTTTTATCACTGTGGGAAAATAAAGTGGGAAAGACTTATTTTGGCTCATGATTTCCAAGCTTTCATTCCTGGGTCAGGCAGCTCAGCCTGTGGTGAACTAGTACACCAAGGTGGGTAGGGCATGGCAGAGCAAAGCTGCTCACCTCATGGTGGCCAAGAAGCAAAAAGAGGGAGGAAGAGCCCAGAAGCAAGATATTCTCTTCCAGGGCATGCCCTCAGTGACCTTCGCCCTCCAACTCAACCCTACCTCCTACCGTTTCCACTGCCTGCTTTCAATAGATCACTTTGAACCCTCATGGAACAGAGCTGTCATGATTCAGTCACTTCCCCAAATCCCCACCTCTGAACATTGCTGCACTGAAGACTAAGTCTTCCATACACAAGCCTTTGGGGGATATTCTGGATTCAAACCACAGCCGCTCTTCTTATTAAAGCATTCATAGCATCTTAAGCAAAATTGTGGTCTGCCCTTCCCTCTCTCTCCCTCCTTCCTAATGCACCTCCTTCTTAATCCCATACTCACATTATCCTTATTTCTTTGTATCTAGTCCCCTCTAGGTCTCATTGACAGTGCCTATGCCTTGTTAACTAAGCTGGTAATTGCGAGCCCTGAAGGCTGCCTAGGTTGTACACTGTTCATCACCCTGCTTATCAGTGGGGGCTGTGAAGCAGAGCATGCACCAAGCTTGCCTTCAAGGAGCTTGCTTATCACTTGTGGTGCTAGGGTCTATAAGAAGCAATTGACAGATGCTCTGAATCTGTGATCAAGAACTGTTTGATAGTACAGGTTTTAATAAAATCAGAGCACAAAAGAAATGATTTGTGGAAGAGGTGGAACTTCAAGCAGAACATGATGCATAAATGATATCTGAATTTTCAGAGAGGAGGAAGAACAGTTTGACATTCCATACAACCGTGAATAAAAATGGTCAATGGGATTTAGCACAAAGTGTGTTAAAGTCCTATAATAAGATACTACCTGGAACTGGAGTGGTAGCTCAGAGGTTTCGATGGTGCTTGTCTGGCATGCATAAGGATGGTGGTTTGAACCCCAGCACCATATACACAAAAAGTGTTGGAGTAACAAAAGCCACATGGAAAAAAAATTAAATAAAATTGATTCTTTCTCAGTCTCTCTCACTGTCCATATCTCTTAAACACACACACACACACACACACACACACAAAAGATAATACTCATGCTTATTTTCCCAACTATAAAAGAGGAAGAGAATGTTCATGAATTCATTAAAATGTCATTCATTTAAGTCATAACCCTGAGATCCTGAGAGGTCAGTTGGCAGTTATATTTCTGCACCCTGGGATTTTCTTCATATTATGCCTTGTATACTCATTTCAGCATTTAAAACCAATCTGAAAGAAGTTCTCTGTCAGAGCTGCTTTTAAAGATTCTTTTAGCAATATTGATCACTTTTAATTGAGGTTTATTGAAAGTGCTCAGCATAGCTCTCTTGTGGTTCTTGTTCTATAAATACATCATCATCTTTTTGATAGATAGTAGAGTTTTCATTTCATTGTAGTCAGCATAACACCTTGTAAAAACCTTAAGTTCCCACCAGACCATAAGAAGAAAGAAACATCCTTTTCTTCTGGTTTCCCGGTTATCCTTAAGCCGTAACACTAAATGAGAATAATTATAGAATGTGTTCTTAGTAGGGCTAGGCCTCCTATATTTAGTTGGTAGATTTTCTTTTTTTTAATCAATTATATATCAATTTTATTTATAAATAAAAGATGACAAAAGTATGGATTTTAAGGAATATATCAAGCATCATTCATAATCAAATTATCCATCAAGCAAATGTTATTTTTGCATATTTCTTTGTAGACCATGTCTCAACTGTGCCTATTTTTGTTAGCAACAGTAATTAAATATATATGTACTATATATTTCTTCTGAAATTAATTCAGTTAGTCTGAATTTATTTATTTTTAAAGAGAGAGGGACAGTGAGAGAAAGAGAGAGAAAGAATCAATTTTATTTAGTTTTTCATGTGGCTTTAATTTCTCGGACACTTTGTTGTGTACAAGGTGGTGCTGGGGGTTGACCCCATGTCCTTGTGCATGCTTGGCAAGTGCTATAACCACTGAGCCACTGCTCTGGCCCCCAGTTGGTCTGAATTTAAATCTGAAATATTGTGAACTTTTTCCATGGTGCTTTTTTAGATTTTTACAATGTTGGGTCTATTTTTCAAAATTCCATTGACAATAGAGATGCTCCTAGTTGGTAGGTTTTCTGTCAAAAATTCTGAAAAGAATGATCAAAGTTAAGCTAGAAAATAATAAGTTTATACCTATAAGAAAACAACTGAAATTGAGTGATTTTATAAGCAGGAAAGATAACTTATAACTAATCTTCCAGTGAAGTTATTGAGATAAGCAGTTTCCCCCTTTAGTGAATAAGTTTTATGTTGGGTTCAGAAATTGTTAAATCCTGTGAAAAGATACTAGGCTTGTTTTTTTAGACTTCTCTTGTTTAGATGGAGATATTGGTCTTTTTAGGGTAAGGTGTGTGTTTAGAGTGGATTCTCCCGTAGGATCTCTTTGCAGCAGCAGTGCTGTAAAACATACTTTGTAAGTAAAACTGCGAGAAATGGGAAGCCTGATGGTCCGTTTTCAGAATGTAGCCTTAAGGTTCACATGTAGATTGCATCCCTGAGCTCCTCCAATAAGGGTGAAAGACAGCATGTATGTCAGGCTGAGGATAAATTCTGTGGATGCCCCAGGGATATGTTTCTTTGCACCCTTCAGTCAAAGTAAATTCTGCCTTGCTCACCCAACTCTGATCATGTGTTTCTTTTATCACATGCCTGGTATTTCCTACAAAGACCTCCTACACACAGTGGTAAGTGCCCTCACCACTACAAAAGGGAGAAACAGTATGTCTTATGTCTTCAAGATTTTACAGTCGAGCTGAATGGAGAGTACTCTTACAATCCCAGCAACTCAGGAGGCTGAGGGAGGAGAACTGAAAGTTTCGGACCATCCTGGGCAACTTAGCAAGACCCTAAGCAACTTATTAAGACCCTGTCTCAAAATAAATAATAAAAAGGATAGGGGATGTGGCTCAATGGTAATGTGCCCCTGGGTTCAATCCCCAGTACCAAAAATAAGTAAATAAATATCATTGCCATCCCTTTCCTCACACCTTGTGCATGACTCTACCAGTGTGTATGCTCAGCTAAAGCAACACTTCAAAAAATGAAACGTTTTAACTCACTGTTGTTGTTTTTAAAAGAGAAAACATGAAAAGAGGCTAGGATTGGCCAATAGCATAAAATTCTGCTCTCTGTGCATCCCCAAGTAATGATAGCTCATTCCCACTGTGTATGCAAGCCTTCATATAGTGCTGCATATGGTGACTTTTATTCCCTATTATATAGTTGCCGCTTTGGGAATCGTATGTCTTTCTTTTATGATTGGAACATTAGAATTTAAGAAAAGTCTTTGTTTTTCCATTTATATAAGTCAAGGACATAGAAATTAACATTAAACTATCCATTAACAGTTCCTGTTCCCCAAACCTGAAAAACACAATTAACTGTGCCTGGTTACAGGCAGACTTGGATGGAGTAATCCATTGTTCATGCCCCCAACCCATGCTTCTCTAGAATGCTCTGTGTCTGTGCCCAAATTGAAGTCTATCCAAGAAGGCTGATGATTTCTCATGCTGGTCCCAACAACCCTTCCAGCAAATGTGATGAACTCTGTTATTTGATGCATATGAGCCAGTCCATGTTTTTTTCCCACTATCTGCAATTTATTCTTCCAAGCAAATGCTGGTTTGTTTGTTTTTAAATTTTATCAAGGAGTTGTGTTGTTGTACAATCATAAATGTATATGTAGTAACAATATGATATGCCCCTGATACACATAAGTCTCTATGTAAGCCCTTAATCAGCTTCCCCTTGATCCTGGGAAAAATTGGTTGTTCACCATTTCTGTGCCACACATGAATATATGCTTGCCACAGATTCCATTATGCTTTCTATTTATAATTCAGTCTCTCCTATGCTTTCCCAAAGCAGTTACTTTTTGATTACCTTTCTGTATGCATTGCCTAAGATAGGATCAAGCACATAGTTCGTATATATTTTAGTTACAACTTGAAGAAACTGATCCTCTCCTTATCTGCATCATGGAAGGAGTGTAAAGTACATTTTTGAAATTATATGATTCAAAATCCCCATTTGTTTTAATCTGTATTCTATACAGTCTGTTTTACTAAAACTGGAAACAAATGTTAAGTATACTAGATATCACTACAATTTTTCTCTTAAAAAAACTACAAAGTTTAATAGTCAAAGGTGAGCAATGAAAGGTAGTGTGAAAGGAAATTGGGCTAAATAATTCTACACATAGAAATATAACTGGATAGGATCCATGCACCTTGTTTGTCTTTTTGTCTAAAATCATGTCTCATCCTCTGTTGATGGTGCTTTGTATTCCTGTCCACCACAGCAATGAGGAGGCAGAGCTATGCCTGTGCCTGGAGCTTTGCTGTTCTAATTGGGTCTGGGGTCCAGCAGCGTCGACATTGCCTTGGAGCTTGTTCCAAACAGAAGCTCAGGCTCCACCTCAGCCTATAGAATCAGAGTCCGCATATTTCAACAAGACTCCTGAGATTCCCAATTCTTCACTAATGTTTGAGAAGCACTATTGCAGAGAACTCTTTTATGAAGTCTCAGTCGATTTTGTAGCCTATAGCTTGGCTAAAACCTGGGCGACACATTGTGAATATGGAAAGTTATTTCTTTTCTCAAACTTTAGAATGGAAGCAATTCTCCCTTCTTTCCCATGTCTTGCATGTCCTGGGAAAAAGAGAAAACGAACCTTACTAGAAGCTAACACCTTTCTTCTTCCCAGACTAACTTCTGCTGTACGCATTGACTAATGTGCAACTGGACAGAGACTAGAATTGTGCCTGGCCTCTGGCACATTTTTAACTATATAAAGTTGGGCAGCTTTCTTAGGCCTTGCTACCTCATTTTCTTTTTCTGTGAAATAAGAATTGTAATACTTATTGGCAATGTTACTCTGACTTTAGAGGCGAGGATGAGAAGTACCTATATCATGCTTAGCACAGATAGGCACTCAGTAGACAGTAATGGCTGGCATTTTCTTACCCCAGTTCCTCCTGGCTTCTGGGTGAAAGCAGGCTCTGATTTCTTCTAATACTGTCTTCTAAGTGTTTGCCTCAGGTACCTCTTGGAAATGGACTCTGTCTATTCCAATTGATTTGACTTCCTGCTACCTGAGTTCAAGAGGATGAGCTAACGAAGCCACATTCTCCTCTAACACACACTTAAATAGTGGCATAAAATACTAGTGGGGATACTAACAAAGCAGAAGAGGAAAGTCGTATTCCTCAAATCATTTTCATTCTTCCAATAAAGCAAATTTAGGCTACTCCCACTAAGATTGTCAAGGAGATTTATCAGAATATGCTAGAGAGGTGGGGATCTCATTAGCTGAGACAGAGAAAAAATTCAGCATGGGGACATCGGAACAAACATCCAGTTGCTCCCATGTGGAATCCAAAAAAAGTTGATCTCCTCGAAGTAGAGAGTAGAATGGTGGTAACCAGGGTCTGGGGTGGTTAGGGGTGTGGGAGAAATACCGGTAATGATGATCCATTGTGTTCTTGAAAAATGTGAACAGTGGGTAGTATGTGCTCTCACCATAAAAATGATAACTGTGTGAGGTTATCATTTGTTAGATTCATCCATACCTTAGTGTACGTGTACCGCAAAACATGTTGTAGATGAAAACACAGTATCTATTAATTAAAAATATAAATTAGAAAAACATCTAATTGCAGGCCTCTAATTGTAAGAATCACCATTACATGATGCTTCTTTTAAACCTAAGTGGGAATTTTAATTCTGTAGCTTCTGTACCCTTACTGAACTTCAGAAGACAATGTAGTTTTAAAAAATATTATGTAATGAAAAAAGATACAGGTTATAAAAGGCAAGTGTTCACAAAGAAATCATTCAAAGCAGTTTTATTTTCTTAAAGGCTTAACTTGAAAGGAAAAAAAATTAAAATTTCTATCTGGGATAATGTGTGATAAAAATTTAACACATAACCTCACATTAAGATACTCAACTGTTATTAATTACATTTTTTTGTCACAGCAATATGAAAAAAAATAACAGGTATTTTTTAATTAACAATTTTTGGTAGCAACTTTACATTAGTATCATTCTTTCATACTACTAATGAGTTTATCACAATGTGATATTCAAATTCTCACATTGAAATGAACATTTCCATGTTAGATTTGCCATTTTAATATTTACAACTAAAGAAAAAATAAAAGATTCCAATTAACTTTTTAGATTCTCTTTTTGGTTACACAAGTTTTGAAGATCTAATACAAAGCATAGTCTTACCTGGCACTGAGAAAAAATGTGCATACTTATAATTTCATTATTTTTTCAATGGCTGTTTTGATGAGGTTTATATAATCATCTTTGTGCTATGTGTCTTAACCTGGAAATGAATTAATAATTAAAAAATAAAGCAAGCCATTTATCTTTATAGTTTTATACAGTAAAATTGAAGTTCTAAAATGTTGAAATGTTTATAGTTTGTTTTTCCTTAGCATTTCTCACTCTGGTGGCTTGTGATCACTTAATGTGGAGAACTCTATTATTTTCTTGACACTAATCCTTTTAAAAATTTGTATCAATGATTTTCTCCAAACTATATTTATACAAGTAGAGTTGTGCTTTCATTCGTTGAATTGATAAATGCCTTATACAAAAATTCAGTATCTACAATGTGTCAGATTTTGGTTAGCTTCTTAAAATAAATTACTTAGACCCATGAGAAGCCCATAATTTTGTGTGAGAGGAGGACATTTAAACTTACAACATGATTGTAACAGATTAACAACCACTGTGGTGTGAGTTTCAGGAAGGTATGTGCCTTAAGTCGTCATAGAGGTGTAAAGAAATCTAAGATCCAAGAATGTTTTTTACTCTTTAAGTTGTAAAAAGAGGAAAGGATGCTCAGGCAGAAGAAGCAGTATTGCCTGAGATGCATGAACAGCATTGTTTACCTGGAAAATAGTATCCAAGTCAACACAGACATGGGGCATATGGAGAACAAAGAGAATGAGGCCCTTATGTGATGGGGAGGCATCCTATGACAAGTTCCAGAGTCATGAAGCTTTTCATTTATTTTTACACCAATGTGCATGTAATGATGTATGTATTTAGTTAACAATGTAAAGGAACCTGGTGTATATATCATTCTTCTCAAGTGTATCCAAACCCAGGAAAACACATTTTAGTGTAGAGCTTAAAGAAAGAGATTTTTTAAAAACATAGAATTCAAGCAGGATGATTATAAGGGCACTCAATCCAGTGTTTATGAAACATTGGATTTTTCTTTTTTTTCATGCACTATGTTTCTAGCATACCTCATTCATTCATCTACAAATATTTATTGAATGCCAGCTATAGTTAAGGCACTGTTCCAGGTGCTTTTGCAATAGCAATAAACAAAACAAAAATCCTGTTCTTCATGAGAGAGACTAGTAATGCAAAAGATAACTCAGTAAAATACATGCTAGAAAATGGTCACTGCTATGAAGAAAATAAAATAAATAGGAAAGTGGAATATTCAATATCTCAAATCAGGGAAGAGGGAAATGATATTCTTGGAAGGGAGGCCAGGAAAGGCAGTGCTAAAAAGACGACTGAGTCAAGTCTTGACAGAAATGAGAGTTACCCATGGGATAGAAAGGGATGGAGACCTTTGCTTAAAATGCCATGTTTGTGATGCTTTTTTGTCATCTGAGAGGAACAATCAAATGGGCAGTTATATACTTATAAAATTCAGGAATGGAGGTCCATGGCAAAGTGCACATTTGGGGGTCAACTGCTCATCATGGTGCCTAAAGCCACAAAGCCATGATCTAAGGCCTAAGTACAGAAAGGAAAGAGAATTTCCAGACTGGGCAGTGGGGCACATGTTGTATTTGGGGAGTTTAGAAGAAATCAAGAGAGAGCAGGAAGTCACATTCAGAAAGCAGGGAGAAAAATGAAGAAAGTGCTGTCCACTAAGCCAAGGGGGAAGCAGTGGTTCAGGCAGAGGATGATTAACTATGCCAGATGCTGCTGATATGTTGTATAAGAGGAGGACTCACTGATGTACATTGGCTGTTCAGACATGGAAAGTTCAAGAGGTTGAGAAAAGAAATGGAGACAGTGCTGATGATTCTTTTAAACTTTATGTTTTTATAATTTTTGTTTTGTTTTTAATTTTTTACTATAAAAAGATGAGAAATAAGATAGGAAAAAAGGCCTGAACAGATGGAATATTTTTTAAAAAATTAAATTAAAACTTCAGCATGTTCATGTGTTAAAGAGAATGGTTTAAAGAAAGAGGAGGAAGTTGACAATGGTGGAGAGAGAAGAATTTCCATGTCTTTAGGGGTTTCCATAGCAAATAAGATCCAGAGCACAAGTGAAACAGGTTAGCCTTCTAGGGGTATGGTCACTGTGAACGGAGTGACACTAATGGGCACAGGTAGTTAGGAGGAAAGATTCTAAATGGTCTTTTCTAATTGCACCAATTCCTTAGTGAAGAAAGAAGCAGAATTACAGTGGATGACGTATTGGAGATTTTGATAGAAATGAGAAGTCCTCAAGTCTAGACAAATGGGAAAGGGGGCGTTCTAGAGATAGAAAGGATAATTGAAATCAGTATTCATTATTTTCTAGACATAGGAGCAATATGGGCATGTTGTGGGGAGGACCAAGCTGGAATAAAAAGGGTTGTACATGTGATAAAGGAAGAGAGTCAAGGCAAATGCAGTGAAGTGACCACGCTGATAAATGAAAGAAGTCAAGCCAGGTGGGTAAAGAAGGGGGTGATAGGAGTGGGGTGAAGGATGATGAAGTCTGGGTGCGATCACCAGACTGAAGACCTCAGCAAGATTGAAGGACTGCAAGTTGGGATTGTAGAGGAGAGGAATCTGTAGTCATCTGTTCAGAAGTATCTGCTGTCAGAATCTTCCACAATACTCTCAGGTGCCGTGATGGTGCATTAAAGTGTCTTATTTTAAAAATTACCCTCATTTTGTGGAAACATGGCTGCCAAATGCATGTATTACTATCCATTCCCACTAATTGGTTCATTCTCTGAACAACTGGCAAAATGGCAAGTGCTGATATTGCAGCTGCTCCTACATTCCCGACTGCCTCAGGAGAAGGAAAGAAATGACTAAAAATATATTAGTCAATATCAGAATAAACAGTTATTTAGTGTGTAATTATGAATCCATATCAATGATATTGCCAAACTGATGCTTGAGTTTACTTTTGTATTGATAGAAGCATTTCAATCTTTACAATAATTATAGTGCAGAATAACATATAAAAATGGGACTTAGATATAGATAGATCCCTCTTAGCTGACTAGAGCGCTGATCTCTAGCCTGACTCCTGTCAGTCTTTTCCTTCAGAGTCAGTTGAGGTCTGTCATACTGACATTGTCATCGCCATCTCACAGATATTGTTTGGAAAAATGTCACTCCTTCCTGAAACTTGGTGTAAGAGGTCCCAGGCTAGAAAAAGGGGGTGTCATATCCTTCCTTAAGTACCATGAAGTATTCTTACTTGGATTCTGTTTCTGACATTCTTAAGATTGTAATGCAGAATAATATGGTTGGGGTAATAAAGAAAACAGAATTATTCTGTATTCTGCGAAACATAATTCATCCTTTTTTGGTGACAGTGACCCATCTTTCTGCAAGCAGACTAGTTAGAATTTGAAACTTAAGAATTTAATAGAGGCTGCTTAGTCAGGTATCTTGATTTGTCATCTGTGTGGAATTGTGGCTATGGATGGAACAAATCACAGTCCTGTGACAACCACAGTGCAAAATTTCCACTATAAGAGAAAGCAACACAATTCTAACAGTATCTGATGCCTGGATTTTTTGCTGAAGTCAAAACTGTTCAGGTGGAATGCTATAGCATAGGGGAATACATAGTTGCATGATCAAAGAGTAGCTATACTTCAAAATTTTACATCAAACTATATACCTTTGGAATATGGTATTTACATTTTTGACAGAAACAAGTGTTTCAAATGCCACTAAATGTACAAACTTGCTTGAAATTGTTTTGTCAAGCCATTAGACTAATTTTAAAATATTATTTGTGGATCAGAACTTCTGAGGTGTTTGGGTACATAAATAGCCTTTATCGTGTGAAATATATGTGGCCCCTAAATTGTGATTTTTGTTATCATATATTATGGATATTTTAATTATTCCCAAAATTATATGTCCTTATTAAAGAAATATAATGGTCCATGGAGTATTTGAAAGATACGTATTTGAAAGATACTTAGAAGTTAAAGCAGACATATTTTCAAAGAATTTAATTTTCTTATTATAAATATAACTACATTTAACCACACCTTTCCATAAATAAACATATGGAACACATTAGTGCATATTTTTGCAAAAGCAAATGAAACTAAATGGTTTTCTTACACTCTCCTGACTAGTTAACACCAAGACTAGAACTAGAATTCTGAAGTTCTAGCACCTGTTTAGGGTGCTCCCCCACCAGAACTAAAGAACGTTGCTTTGTACTGAGAATCCTTTAATCTCTCCCCTGCTCTGATAAATTCTTACCGATGGGAAAGTGCATTATGAAACTTCCAGCCTTTAAATGCTCTGCTAACTTAGGTAATAGGATGTTGAATATAGTATAAATGATATTACCTTGGCCTGCAAAGGTTGAATTTCAGTGCATATAAAAGCAAATTCTGAGTCTTATAATACATTTTTCATAATAGAGACCATCCATCAAGGTGCAAACAGGCTTACTAAAGCAATGAGGGTCATTAAAGCAAATAACTCACATATAAACGGACTTCCTCACTTAGAGTAAGCTGACCGAAATAACAGGATTTTTGCCTTCATTCGTGGGTTTCTTTTAATTTATTAAAAAAAAAAAAGTTTCAAGTGGTTGAAAGAAGCTGACACAGCCAGCAGAAGTGGTTAGTTTGAAACCTTTTCTGATTCATTTTGGTGAATCATTTAAATGTACATTTAAACATTAAATCTAATTTTCCAATTAATTTCACAAAAGAGATGTTATTTATATTGATTGCCCAAGAGTACTCCTGAATTGTGTCAAGAATATCTAACTTGGCAATGCTAACAAGCAATGTCTTTAAAACTAATACTTGCTACTAAGCTTGACACTGCTTTAGAATCTCTAGGGATCTTGAAGAGTCCAAACTGCACTATTAAAAATCAATTTGATATTAATATGTATCATTGTAATGGTATCATGTAATATGTCAGCAAATCCATGTGTTTCATAAAGGACATTTAAAGCTTAATTTGTTTTCTTTGGGTTTATTAACAATAACTTTTATTATTAAAAATAATTTCAATTTTAATTTATGTTTCTATTTATCTACTTATTTATTATTTTGTATGTTCTTTAGTTCTTCCTAAATATCCATGCTTCCATCACATCTGTTTTCTTTGGCCACAGAATGTCTTTTGCCATTTCTTAGAGTTTGGGTCTATATATTATGGGAGGTAATTTTCACTTGGTTTTTGTTTATCTGAAAATGTCTATTTCATCTTCAGTCTTAAAGGGCACAAGATATAAAATTCTCAGGGGACAGTTTCTGTCCTTAACCTTTTGTTCTGTAGCCTCCATTGTCTTTGATGAGATGTTAGCTGTCATCTGTAAGATCATTCCCCTATGTATAGTAAGTCATTTTTTCTCTTACTGCTTTCAAGATTGTCTCTTTTTTGTTTTTATCAACTTGACTATGATTTGAAATTAAATTTTTTTGTTACAGTTTTCCAAATTATTTGAATCTGTACATGTATATCTCTTACTAAATTTAAGAAAATTTTGGCCATTATATTTATTTTTGTTTCTGACCATTATTTCTCTCTTCTCCTGTGAATCCAGTATCCCACGAGACATATGCTATACCTTTTAATACTCTCCCACAGGTCGCAGAGGTTCTGTTTGTTTTATTTTGTGACTTCTAACTGGATATTTTTAAAAATTAATCTCACTTCTAGTTTACCGATTCTTTGGTCTACTATCTGCTATGAAAACCCGATCAGTGATTTTTCTTTCCGTATATTGAATTTTTTATTTTTAGAATTTCCTTTTTCTTTTTAGCATTTGTTCCTCTGGTGAGTTTATTATCTGCTTATTGATACATTCTTTATGTCCTTCAACATAATTACAATAGTTGTTTTAAAATAACTCTCAGCCAATTCCATCACATTGGTCAACCTGTAGTCATGCTTATTGATTTATTTTATTTTTGACATTTTCTTGTTTATTTATATATCTGATTCTATCCCAGACATTTCTTTACTTGATATTAGCTCTACTGAAAAATGTTCATTTTTTTGTTTTAGTAGGTTGTTAATCCTCTAGAAATTTCCAAATGTTGTACATGTTCAAAAACAAATGTTCGTAAGCTCTGTCTTATCTCCAGTGGGCAACAGCTGAAATATTCCTTGAGTCTTTTTAACTTTAACTAGACTGCTTGGAATCAGCCAGATATTTGGGTAGAATCTGAAGTTTCCCTCTGTGGCTTTTTCCAGATGAGAAAGAGAAAAGGAGATCTTGGCAGCTGGGTGGTAGCTGGCATGAACTGGCAGGACTTGATGTTGCTAGAAGTTAACCATGCAGCTGAGGTAGACTGTGAACCAAATTTCAAAATACTTTTTTCAGGACTATTCTATGACCATGATGAATTAAGAAAAAAAAATATAATCATGTTCAAAACCAGGCAAAACCAAGAACATTGTCCAGTCCACAGCAATGACTAAACTTTGCCTCTGTGGTTACAGAAGCGTGCTGCTACTTTAACAGATTTTAGATAAGAAATGTTAAGATACCCAATCACAGCATTACCTCCACTTCTTAACATGGAATCCATAGCAAAACTCTGCTTCTTTAATCAGTCCCCTAAGGAACACAGCAGAAGCCCAGAATTCCAGAACATATGTGTTTTGCATGGTTCCCTGTGGTGTATGTCTTCCGCATTTCTATGCATCCATAAACGCAGCTTTGTGCATGAGGAGCCCTCCAGTAATCTGTGGTTGAAGTGTAGTAACAAAATTTCCTCCCTCACTTTCTATTATCTATAGTAGATCCTTGATCTGGACTTCAATTTTTTCAAGCCAAAAAAAACTCTTATCCACCTTCTAATCACTAGATACCATGCCGCATTTGACTGCCCTGTGGGGGGAAAAATTGCTATTCTAGTTTCTGCTTGCTTAGCTTTTGGTTGTTTCTCAGTGGCTTTTCATATTCATTATGGTTTGCCCATAGTTTATTATTGCTCTTTCTAGGAGATTGTTGTGGTATATATTGCTTCACTATTATCAAAAGCAGAAATTCTCTTTTTTGTTGTTATTAAAATATATTACCTTGTGTCCTGTGATCTGTCCCCATCTTGGGCAATCATTTTGTGATGTAATGACTTATAGCTGCCCTCATATTGCATTCCAGTAGGCAAGCATTGAGTTGAAGCTGCTAAAGAAATAACCTAAATCTGGAAACTGAGAGGATCAATTGGGTTATTCAGTGTGGACTTGTTGGACTTTTACCATCCTTTGCTGGGAAGGAATCAAGAGATTTGTCCATACAATACAATTATAAGAATGTGTCTATTTCTAGGTCTAATTTTTGGAATAAGGATATCATGGATGGATAGATCATTATGTTCATTTATCTGGCACATAACTATTTTGCTAGAAAGTGTCATTGAAAAATTTGTAGCCAGTGCTTCTTGGAAAATTGTCACTGATATTTTGAAATTAAAGCTGATGTAATTGTTAATTTTCTAAAACCTTTTACAAAGCTTATATTTAACTGTAATATACCAGGAAGTCATTGCTATATTTCTTATAGAATTTAGAACTCTAGAAAAACACTCTAAATTTAAATGCTAAGAGTATGTTTTCAAGTCCAGTGGTTTTTTTCCCATGGGTTAGATTTGTCTGGGTTTTGTCTGGAGAAACAAATCTTTAATATCATTTACTCTTAGAATTTCTCTCTAATTCGTGAGACATACATCATTATTCATATAGACTAGAAATGAGACTTAGAAATACTTTTGTGATTCTTTAGCCATTGCACTATATTGATGTGTTGTAAAATTTAAGAGATTTATTGCTTTTATTATATCTTATTTCATCTTAGTAAATCTTTATAACTTTTTTTTACAAGTGTGAATATTGCTTTTGGTAACAAGCAAAATTTTATACTGCACCTGACCTCCAGCCTCAACCCCTTTCCCCAATTCACAACTCTCCTATGGTCCCCTTAGTCTACTGTACTTTTCTCCAAAAGAAAACCTCTATCATAGAATCTCTTCATAATATATATAGTTATATCAATTGCTGCTGCTATGTTTACTGTGTGTATTGTCTAACTCCCCCACTAGAACGTAGGATCCACAAAGGTAGAGATATGCCCATTTTGACCATTAAGAGCTCTAGGGAGACTAAGCAAAGTTTGCATGTTGAAGTTCCTCCATAAATACTTATAAAATGAATAGCAATACTTCACATAAAGCAGATTTTACTTTACTGTTAATTTGGAGGCACAGGGAAACTTCCTGCCTCCTCCTTCCTTCTTTTCCATTTACACTGCCTGTCAGAGTCATCTACATAAAGCACAGCCCAGGTTTTTTTTTTTTCCTCTTCTTCGTTTTTTCAATCTTTCCTGAAAAATTGTTAACATCTCCCCAGTGTCTGTAATATGAGATCCAAATTCCCTGGCTTGGCATTTGAGGCCCTCTGCAGTCTATCCTTACTCTGCCAACAATTTCATCAACCAACGCTCTCCTTCTGCTCCAGCTTTCCTACGTGATCTTTGGGACTGCTTTCTCGTTGCTGTATTAAATGTCTTTGTGTTGTGGCCCATCCAGAGTACCTTATTTTAGACTGTGGGTTCTCCATCTCCCTTATCTGGACTTATTTTTCTCCATGATCACATTTTGATATACCCTATAATTTACCTCTAGTTACATTTATTTTCTATTTTCTCCTCAAAACATAAGCTCCGGAAAGTGAGTGTCTGTGATTGTTATATTTTCGGTAGTGTCACCAATGTTTAAAATAGTGCCATCTCTATAACTTGGGCTTCTTTTTCTTCCACTTAGGTTTTCCTTTCTTGAACTCCATGTATCTAAATCGTACCCACTTGCCAATGCCTAGTTTGAATGCCATCTCTTCTAAAAAATTTCCCCGCTGTCCTAAACTGTGATGAAGATAATCCCCCCTCGTCTTTAAAATTGATAGCATTTAGCCAAAAACTCCTTTCGCATCACTGGAAAGATGTTTATTGCTTATATTTTGGCTATTTATATGCATATCTTTGCTTTAACAGTTCCTTAAGAGCAGATTTCACTGTTAACAGATCTTTACAATCTCGGTAGTACCCAGCTCTGCATACATGGTAAATGCTTGATAAACATGTGTTGAATAATAGTGTCACGGATATGTGTATCACAGCACTTTCTTCTGAAATATAGAAATAAGATTTTGACTTATAAAATCTCTGTGAAAAAGAATTTTAATTTTTGAGCTGCATTATTTTATTTTCAGGGAAACTCCAATTATTTCTTAAACTCAATGAACTGAAAATATCCAGTAAAAATATATCTTATGTATTTGATTTCACGTTCAAAGCCTATACTATGCCCTGTCACTGACATTTTCACTTCAGAGTGAAAAATTCTTCAAAGGATTTGTGCCATGCAACCTATCCATTAACTAATGATATATCTAGTTACCTGAAATACTTCATAATTTAATTAAGGCAGATAGTATTAAAGACACAAGCATATAGGATTAATATTTAGTAGTATATGTAGATTTGTTATCACTATGGTGATTGACTTTTTCATGGTGTGTGTCTTGGCATTAATCAATCACTTTATGTTAACTAGTATTGGGAGGAGGACAGGACAGTGCCACAAAAAGATCCTAGGACTGAAAGCAAATTTGATGAGGATCTCACCTTTCTTTATTCTGGGGTTATCGAGAAAAGCCTTTATCACTGGATTATATTTGATTTCAAAGTCTTCTTTTACAGTTCTTTCTTTTAAATCTATTGCCTACTAGTTAAAATGAATGGCTTCTTCCCTTCTATGTGAAAGTTTCCTAATTTAAAATTCATCATCTATCATCAAGGCCTTAAGTAGGGATGATTTTAGTACTTGTTTTTAAGGAAGTAATCTTGTTTTTTTTTTTAAATTCTCAAGGTAAAATTATTTTCAGAGTAACAAAACCAGGGCTCATTTAGTGGACAACTGGTAATTAGTATATCATGTTTTTTGAAGCTGCTTAAAAGTTGATGTGAAAAGAAATTATAACTGATGGAATTATGCACAAAGTCTTGAATGTGTTTCAGAGAAATTGTTGATATTGAGCACATACAGTACCAAGCAATTCTGAAGTATGTCAGGGAGTTGCCATATGGCGGTATGCAATGAAATGTATTCTCCAAATACTTCATATAAAAACTTAGTCTTGGCTCATGACAGGCTAGTCCCTTCCACCTATCCCACATTGCTGAAAGCCTTTGCCAGAAACTGGGCCCTGTGCTAACTTCCAGTGACACAAATCCATGCTTGCTTCCTTTCTTCAACTCTGTGCCCAGCCCCAACTCTGCCACTGCTGATGAGCGGTGCTCAGAGCAAACAGATTTTGCAATGAGATCTGGATTGGTGGAATGGGGAACAACCCTGCCTACTGAGCAAATCTAGGACTACAATGCTTCTGGATCCTGTACTTACTGAGTACCAGTATTAGGATATTTTACCACCGAAAACCCAGATAGCCCTTAACTTTCCTTTGTTTAAGGATATATTTTCTTGATTTAGTCTTCTATCCTTGCTATTGCCAACCCTTTGTTAATGGACTCAGTTTCCAAGAGTTTTCAGCACTTCATCTGTCTGGTATACAATGGTATTCAATAAATATTTATTGGGCTTTGAATAAACATGAGTAAATGATTCAAATGTTCATTTCCAATATAACCATTTCTACTGCTTTAGATCCAAACAAAAGATCTTCTGTAGTGAGAGCAGACTGCTTTCAAGTTCTGCTCATGCCTTAGGGGAACACTATATATAAAAAAAAAAATCTCATTATTTAATCTTTTTAGAGAAAAATCAATAGTACCAAGTCAGAATTTTAAAAGTTGTTCATTTGCATTGTTATCACCTTGCCAATTGTACAGGCTCTGGAAATTATTTTGAAAATTAGGAAAACTGCCTAATTTAAGCACAATAAACACTTTTCTTGACCTACTGCTGACATGGCTAACTATGGGACTTATGTGCACTTGGTATACTTCCTCTAATCTCTCATTTGGACTCCCTTTTTGACAATTGGAAGTTCTTATAAATTGATTAGTGATCCTTAAATCCTGATGATCAACAGTAGCAAAATAAAACACAGTGGTGCATTGTTCTATTTTGTCTTTTATTGTAATCAGGAAAAATTAGATGTTCAGTGCCAAATTACAGCACATCCAGTTGTGTCTTCTCTTTTATTCCTTAGTAAAAATGGAGAGAGTGGGGATGGGAGGCCAAGAATTAATGTGCCTTATTAAAAAAAACTAGAAAACTATCAGAATAAACCAAAGCCTAATATTCATATAGAACATTAAAACCTGTTCTTTGGAACACTGTGCTTTAAAAACAAATTGAGGGGCTAGTGGAAGAGGAGAAAATCCCAATGCAAATGATGAAGAGACAGCTATAAAATGTAGGTTGGTTGGCTGCAATTCTGCCCATGAAGCATTAGCTGGCATTAGTGTGAAATTTAAATTTACTTCTGTGCTGGTGATTGCCTCTTTGGAACTCATTAAACATTCTTTGGCCTCACATTTTAGACTAAGTAAAGCCAAAGAGCGTGATCCAGGCAGAAATTAAACCTGGAGTCTGCAAGCTCCTGTAACCAAGCAGTTAAGAAGTTGGTATGCTGTCCTAGAGGAAGATGCTCAGAACAGGTGGAGCTTGGGAGGAGAGTTGAGATTCAGAATGGCACAGCTGGATATGGAGGCAACAGCAGTGTGTGGCTTCTGCTTCATTAGAATTACTCCTCTTTTGGATCATATGCTAATCTTTTGAGCTTTATCATTTCAGTTTCTGCTTGAGAGATGGCTCTTCAAAAACTTTAAGTGACAATGACAGTCTACAAAATTGCTCTTTGAGAACAATTAAACAAAGTCAGGAGGCATGTAATATTTTTAGCAGTGGGTAAAAGGGATCATTTAACTATGATAGAGTGAAGCTCACAGTCTTTAGAATTGTTTCAACAGGCCTGATTGTTATGTGACAGACTTGGCATGATGGCTAGTTTCTTCAGGCTGGCTGGGCCCAGATGTTATGTGGAGGAAATATTTGATGCAATAGATAGAACTGAGAACATACAAGGAATTAGTCCAGACAAGAAAGTATTTTTTCTTTCTGTTCAACAGGTGACTGAAGAAGAGATCCATTGAAAATCAGATTAAGTGACAATGCTATGTACTCATAATGCAGGATGGGAAAGATGAAGCAATAATCTAAAAAAAAGAAGCTTAGATTACCAAGTAAACAATTTTCTGGATATATATATATATATATATATATATATATATATATATATATATTCACTTCATAGAAGAAGGGACTTAGGAAGGGTCGCTTATAAAGAAACCATGATATAAAGGAGCTAATACTGTTAACTAAGTGGACTTATTACAGTTCTTCTGACTGATTATGATTAACAATTTTGTCTTGACTGATGAAGTCTTCAGTGCACAGGGCTAAGAGCAGAGCAATGTATGAGCACAAGTTACAAAATCCTTTGAAAATAAACTTCTTTACACCAAGATCAGCTATTGTAATTAATAGAAAACTCATAGCTTGACCACCTTGGTGTATGGGGGAGTGCAAAATATAGATTTGGAGCAGCTGAGGCATGATGGGAAGAGTAGAGAACTGATGTTAGGAAGCCTGCCTCATATTAAAGGGCTAGAGGGAGCCAGCCCACTCCTCACCTTGCCCAGGGGATCTCTTCTCTGGAACTTTCAGAAATGCACAGGCTTTGCAATTATATGGTAGATGTTAAAGTGTGAGCTCCAGTACTCCACCACCATGGAAATTTGGAGCATTCTTTAATCCAGGCAAGCTTCATTTTATTTTGTTTCTTTCAAACTTTGTTATAAACCTAAGAAGAAAAGGAGCAGAGGATTAAAGTTCTAGAGTCAAATAGACTGGGTTTTAATCTTGGCTTAATTGCCCATAAGTTAGTTGACTTTGTGTCTTTGTTTCCTCCTGGGTAAAATGCAGACAATACAAGAATCTTGCTCCTGAGCTGTAGTGATGATTAAATATGTTAATGTGTGTTAAGCACCAGAGCAGTTCTGGTACGTGGTCGGCTATATTAGCTTTAATTATCGGAACAAAAAGTGCCAGAAAAATACTTAACATGTTGCAAGCTCTCAATAAAAGGAAGCTGCTAGTGATTTTTTCTTTTTTACTACTAGTTTCTGTTGGAAAGTTCTATGCCTATTTTACTAAATTGTTGGTAATTTCTACAACCAAATCACTTCTAAGTTTTAAAAATTAAGGGTAGACATATTACAGTGACACAGCTACATCAGCGTTTGTTGTTGTTGTTGTTGTTGTTGCTGTTTTAAAGAGAGAGGGAGAGAGTGAAAGGAGGGAGAGAGAAAGAAAAATTTTTATTTATTTTTCTCATCTGGCCTTTGCTTCTCCAACACTTAGTTGTGAACATGGTGCTGGGGTTTGAACCCAGGTCCTCAGGCATGCCAGGTCACTGCTCCAGCCCCTACATCAATGTTTATAGCACAACTCACAATAGCTAACCTATGGAATCAACCCAGATGCCCATCACTGGATGAATGGATCAAAATGGATAAAAAAAACTATGAGATACACACACACACACACACGCATACACACACACACACACTGGAGTTCTACTCAGCTATTAGAAAGAGTGAAATCATGGCCTTTGAGGGTAAATGGATGGAAATGGAGAAAATTATGCCGAGTGAAATTAGCCAATCTCAGGAACTCAAAGGTTGAATGTTTTCTCTCATATGTAGAAGCTAGACTAAAACAAAAGATAGGGTGAGAGAAAGTCAAGTTTATATATTAGACCCATCAAGCTCAGAGTATCATGATTTGGGGGAAATCTAGTTATATAGGATGGTGGAAGAAGGAAGGGAATGGCAGATAGGGAGGGAAAAGGGACCTATTATAAATAATGTATGACATACTTTACACCCCTGAGATGCTGAATAATACTCAGGCAGGCATTATAAACTAGAAAATTTATATATATATATATATATATATATATATATATATATATATATATATTTCTGTATTTGTAATTGGGGGGAGATCAGTGGAAATAAGAGTTCAGAGAGTGGGCTTGAGGGGATGCTGGGCAAGGAATAGGTCCAAATTACTTGTCAAAATGTGTTCATGTATGATTGTGTAACAACAAATCCCTTCATTATGTAAGAGTATAATGCACCAGTAAAAAAAGAAAATACATTTAAGAAATCAAGGCTAGAACATTCTCTATGATATTAATTTAAGTAATATTTAAAGTAAAACATTTTTACTGATGAAGCATAAATCCATACATGGAAGAGCTTTTTTCCTTCACTTCGTGAGTTTAGGCTCATGCAAAATTCCTAGCAATCATAATATTACACAAATAACAACAAACTGAAATATTGAATTAACTGAAACACTGTCTGTGGTAGGTGGGACCAGCAGGTAATGAAGCCAATGCTATGTTTAATATTCAAATACCATAATAATTCTATAAGATGAATGAGCCAAATTAATAAGAGAATTTGCAAACAACACTACTTGCGGGATTGAGAAATGCCAATATAAAAATAAGAAGTAGCTTTTGAAGCAAGAATAAGAGAATAAACTTTAAGTGTCATTAAAAATATATTAAACAAGAGTGATACTGCTATTCAAATAATACAAGGTTTGATAGTGAACAACATTATTTTCCCTTTACAAAATTGCCATGGGAGAAAATTAGAGTCATTTGTAAACATATTCCATGTTGAAATAGGACATCAGTAATTTTATGACTTGCTGAAGATACATCTCGATTATTGTTTTTCCTACTTGCGTTAGAATTTATGTATAAATTATATTGATTTGAAAGGAAAAAAGTAAAAATATTGAATTTTGGCATTTCTTCTTCCCTTTCCATAAAATGATTTACTAATATTCCAAGCTTAAAATGATTTATATTTAAATTGGAAAAAAGTAAACACTCATATGCAAAAATCAGATAGGCAAGAAAGTATGTATGATCAAAGAGAAAGTGAGAGACTTCAGAGTTTCAGTCTTTTCAGATAAAAGAAAAGTGCAATTGAATGGGGAGAAAATAAGGCTTCCCAGAAATGGTTCATTAGATGGAACTATTTAGTATGGAGATTAAAAATTGGAAGGCAGATTTCCTTCCTTTTGTCTCAGAGGCTGATGAGTCTTTTGAAAATCAAATTGTTCATCTATGCTTAAAGACTTTTGAGTGCATGGCCATGCCTTCAAACACCTGCTAGAAAATAGTTATTCATATGTTTGTTCATTCACTCAACAAATGTGAACTTACTCTGTGGCATATACTGTGTTAGGATCTAGAGACAAAAATAAATAATACATAGACCTATCTTCAAGGAGGTAATAGTCTTAGGTGAGGTGGCATGCAAAAATGAACAGTTATATATTTCTAGCAGGAAGAACAGAAGTGCAAGATGCATGACAGGAACAAAAGACGGAATATTTTACCCTTTCTGACAACACCAGGCCAGTTATCAAAGAAAAGTGTGTATTGAAGGATAGGATAGTTCTTTTTTGATGGGAAGCTCTGCAGCTCTGCATTTATATGGTAGAGTTCATCATATCATTTAACCAAATATTATTTAGCACTTCTTTGCAGATTGCAAAGTGCCTTCAGATGCACTATCATATATAAAGTACGTATATTTTTAAATAGTAGTCTTCCATTGTGCATGTTGGTTACAGATTATTGATTTTTGCCTTTCTTCATAGGTCCTGGACCTATATATCTCTACAGCATTTTAATAAAGGGGTATTCCAGCTACTAGTTCAGCAATAACAAATCACCCAAAATAGTGATTTTAAGCAACAATAATGATTTCATTATTTCTCATGATATCCATGAGTCTAGATTTTGAACAGGGGGCTGTAGTGGGGGCTTAGCGTTACAGACCTTGCTTGGCTTGCCATGCGCAAGGACGCAGGTTCGAATCCCAGCACTAGGTACACATCGAAGTGTCAGAAAAAGGAAAACCACATGAAAAAACTAAATAAAACTGATTCTATTTTTCTTTCTCTCTCTCTCTCTTAAAAAGAAAAGATTTTGAGCAGGGGTTCGCTGAACCTCAGCCTTGGGGTCGCTCATGCATTGCATTCACGTGGTGAGTGGAGCTAGGACAAGAGGGCTGGAGCAGCAGGGACTGGTTGACTTCTCTCAGCCTCCACTGGGTCTAAGGGTTTGTGGGCGTGGCTTCACCACATTGGTCAGGTTGGGCTTCCTCCAAGCATAGTAGCCTCAGGACCGCCAGACTGCTTACTTCCTGCATCAGGAATGCAGAGCCAGCAAGACGGAAGCAGAATTGCTCATTCAGATGTCATTTTGGAAGTCACCCTGCACCACTTCACAATCTATTTATTAGTCCAAAGCAAGCTACAGATGTAAAGGGAAAAGAATATTTAACCTGAGATGGATAGGAGGCAAGGTCTAGAAGAACACTGGAAAATAGGAAGTTTAATGTGGTCATCTGTGGAAAATATGCTCCTTACATCTTTATTGAAGTTTTGAGTGAACAAATTCTTTTTTGAGATGGCATGGAATCTTATCAGAAAATAACTCACACCAAAGGGAAATTACTGAATTTTACCTAATGTCATAAAATTGATTTTTAAACTTTAAGTGCCAGCCACTCTAATGAAGCTAAGATCAAAACATGATAGCATAGATAAGGCTGATTTAATTTGTCAATGAGGAAGGATTTTATGACAAAGAATTGAAAGTTAGAAAGGGTCCCCACAGAAGACAGAAGAATCAATTTCTCTGGAAGTTTTAAAAGTTGAAGGTGGAGGAATCCCATAAATCTCACTTATGCCAGCATCCCAGCTAGAACGGGGGTCAACTGACCTTTTTAAGCCTCTGTACAAACATAACTCTTCCAAACTCACTGACAAGGCATAGAGAGATTGGGTAACTTTGGAAAGATTTATTAGTCATTGAAAGGTCTAACCTCATTTTATGTATATTTTTTCAATCATTCATTCATTTATTTTGAGCTCTTGTCTCATTAAAAAATATTCCAATTTTCTGTATGCTCTGTTCTGACAAGTGCAGTTATCAAAGATTTTTTTTTCTTCAGGTCTTAATAACCATCTTTGCTTAGTAGTTAGATATACTGTGATGAGATTCCATGGCATGACTGGCAAGATAGGCAATAAATTATCTATGTGGAATAGTCTATAAGTATTTTGGTATATGTATGTATATGTGTGTATGAATATATAAATATATCTATAAGTATATATAAATATATCTATAAATATATATATGTATATATATATATGTATCACATAGCTTAAGTGGTATTTTGGTTTTGTCCACATTATTTAATTTAATTTAACTATCACTACCATACAATTAGTATCTCTGTTTGTTTAACAGATGTTATAAATAAGTTACATAGAAGTTAAGTAATGTTTCCAAGGTAAAGAGGCAAAGCTAAAGTTTAACCTAATTCTGTGGAAAATTAGAGCCTTTTGAATTAACAAAGTGCTACATTGTTTATTGTTGAGTGAAAACAAAATGAGTACTCAATCTTCCAAGTTGAAACTGTATTTTCAAATAAGGTTGCAGTCTGGTATTCTATATCAGAATTCCTTATTGTCTTTTAAGTATAGACTTGGTGCTCCTTTGTCTGCTATGCTACTCCTTTTATGATCTGACCCATCTCTAACTTATTTCTCCCTAGTCTCCTAAAAAAGGCTCTACTCAATCCCTCACCTTTTTAAAGCTGTTTATTTTACCTGAAACTGTTAATCCACTCTCATAAAACTCAGCATTTCTTCAACCCATTTGCAAATTCTGTCTTCTATGAAGTCTCTCAGATCAACCAATAAGAGATCTCACTTGAATTCCTGTAACACTTACTTTCTCTATGACATATGAGAAATTTGTAATGTTTTAGTTGCTATTTATACATATAGAATTCCCAGAATCAAAGTCATAAATTCCTGGATGGAAAAAAGTGACCCCAAGCATGTTCATTGTTGATGTTTATTGTTTTTTCTCTCTCCAAACCCTGACATAGTATGCCACAAATTGGAATTCTTTGGTGTTGGCAACCTCACCCAACATTCTATAAACCATTATCTTTATGAATTGAGCAGCATCATTGCCTTAATTTCTGTATCTGAAGCCTGTAATTGAGAACCATGTTTGTCATAACCAGTGTTGTGAGTCAGATACCATGATGTGAAGCAAACTCTTGAGGAAATGTAACTATGAACACGAGAGTGCTTTTTGGTTTATTTTCAATTTATCTCTTCTTTGGTGCACTCTTTAACACTTCCCGGATGCTCAGATTATCAGATGAAAGAGCACAATTAGATTTACTTTGTCTGAACAATTGAGCAAAAAGCATCTAGTCTGATTTCGTTAGTTGATTGGTATCCAACCTCCTCTGAGCCAAGTTGGAGCATAATTTCATGCACACTTAATGCCTTTGCTCTTTTTTAGGGCCACGGATGGCTCAACTAAAACTGTTCTGTCATCTCAGAATCCTGTGCCATTGTGTACATGAGGTGGTCAGTCACAGTCAAGTGTTTGCCCTGATTTATAAGTACCATCATTTTTGTTTATAAAGGAAAATATCATGATTAAAAATTTGAGCACTAGTCCTGGAACCAAAAATGGCTTCAGAATACATACATACATACACACACACACTTCATTCTTAACTATAGAAATCAAGATTAAAATATTGATATGTTTATTTTTCAAAATATTTTTGGAATTTTATAAAGATATCAAGATATATAGGGAACAAGATAACATAAATCATAACCAAATGGTAAAGATAAGGTGAGATGAAAGAAAGAATGAGGAAATAAAATGGACCCCCAAGATGAAGCCAGTAACTGAGACAGATATGTCCTCAGATGCTCCTACCAAGAGTGGCTACAATTTTTCTCTGATTACCAGAGGGAAAACAACTCAAGTTTATTGTCATTTTACTAAGTTGCAGTACCTGTTTAATAAAACAACCAAGCATAAAAAATAGTTGGAGGTGTGCACCTACTCAGGAAACCAAGAAATCACTTTCCTGGATCTTCAAAAAGAAGACATTAAGACCTAGGAGTGATCAGGTAGTTAAAAACCTACCTGAGCTGCTTTAAACTAGGAATCTTTTAAAGAACCAAATGAACAGTATTTACCCTAGAGGTAGCATTTTTGCTTTTGGTGCACTGTTTGCAGTGTCTCCTGCACAGGCAATCCGTGACATCTCTGCTGGTCTTTCAGCTTCCCCAGCTCTGGCCTTCACCGCGACCCCAGAAATGTCTCTCATTTCAGTGCCAGCCCCGTCTACCCCACATACACTTGATTCTATCTTTGCTTTTAGATGACATTAAAAGCATTTATCAGTCTGCTCCTATCTTTCTTTTTAAAAATTATTTTAATCATACAAATTTATGGGGTACCTGGTGATAGATACCTTAATATACCTTTGCAGCATGGAATGATCAGAGCAGAGTATTTTAACATTTTCATCTCCTTCAATGTCTTTGTTTTAAATTTTGGATTAGCTTGGCACAGTGTTACAAGCCTGTGATCCCATTGTCTCAGGAGACTGAAGCAGGAGGATCACCAGTTCAAAAACAGCCTCTGCAATTAAAGAGGCCCTAAGCAACTTAATAAGACCCTGTCTCAAAACAAAACAAGCAAACAAAAAACAAATAAAAAGAAATATAAATGGCTGGGGATGTGTCCTAGAGGTTGAGTAACCCTGTGTTTAAAATTGGTACAAAAAAAATTTTTTTGGACTGACGTGTAATAACAGGTATCAAAACACTTGTTAAAGTAATAAATTTTAGTGTTCTGCTGAACAGTGGAGCAAATAGTTCACAATAACTAATACACACACACACACACACACACACACACACACACACACACACACCAGAAGAAAGCTTGAAAGCTTCAAAGACAATGTGATGATAAGGACATGGAGATGTTAATCACCCTGATTCAATGCGGACACATTCCATACATGTATTGAAACACCACACTGTACCCTAACTGTAGCTGCAAGTTCTGACCATGCTGCTTGCATCTGCTAACCCAAGCATTCCTGTATTCAATTCACTGTCTTTCAGTGTTTCACCAGGGTTTTGCCAGAAATTCAGGAGTTGGAGAGAGCAAAAGGAAAGCTCCCTTCCTGACAGCAACACAGAGGCTCTACTTCTGTTATACCAACTATAACTCCACATATAATTTCATTGAGTAAAGTATCCATCTGCTTTTAAATAAATTAATACTTAAAAATCATCAATCTGTGCAATACCTTCTAGGCCTAGATAGTGATTCATTAGATCAGCTGAGCTGAATGTTTCTCTCCATACCTCATCTAAATGAGTTTTCTAGTTCCTGGATTCTTTATACTTCTGCTATTTAAATTTCTTCTTTTTTTTAATCTGTAAGTAATCCTATGCACATGCAGTAGGTCTTTTAATAAATTATTTTCTTTTGCCTTATGCTGTTTCTTGTTTCGTATTTACTTATTTTGCCTGTGATGGTATAGATTTCTTTCTACCTGCTGTTTTTGTTTGTTTCCCCAAAGAAATAATGATCTTTTCTCTAAGGGTCTATCACTCTTTCACCATTCATCAATAGCACATTTCACTATTCATTTTGTCCTCACTAAATTGCTTGCTAAATAGATATTAGAGGTCTTTTTGCAGATTCTGATGCAATTAAGGATGACTTTCTACTCAAACCCTGCTTTTTCCATCATTAGCATATTCTTTAGAGGTCACTGAATATAAAGCTTGAGCAACTTTTTAAAAATCCATTATACCATTCTTACTTGTATAAAATCATAAATGCACCCTTGAAATTTGATATTGGTCTGCATATATTTTGAGTAAGACAGGAAAGACTGATGAATTATTAGCAAATTAAGGAGAGGATATCCTTGATGATAGAAAAATTATTATATATACTATTATGTGACTTCTTAAGCAAGTCAGATGTCTTGACACAAAAAAGATATAAATTATCCAAATTAGAAATATATCTCCAAAAATAAAGTTAATTGCATATGTCATGAGGAAAGAAATCTTAATATATTTCGTAGAAAGAAATAAAAGCAAATTGTAAAGATATGACCATTCTTAATGTTTTTCTGTTCTTAATTAAACAAATTCTTCAAGCATAATTCCCTTTTGTCCTAATTCTGCATTTCCAGTCTTTCTAGGAGATGTGTGCTGTCCCAGGTAGCACACAGCAGGACATTGGCTCTGGTCTCTGTGACTTAAATAATAGTCACAAATGTCATTATTATGAATTATTTTTAACATGAATTACACAATTGTTATAGAAATCTGGAATTTAATTATGCTGTAATTGTAACTGCTTTCTTTACAGCATAAGAAAAAGTGGTAAAAGGATGGTTCCTCAATTTTTTGGAAATTTCAAGTTCTGTAATGTCTGTCATTAAGTGAGTTGCAATCAAGCAGGAAAGGCATGAGCTTTGCATTAAATTAAATACAGATTTAATACTTCCTGCATTACTGCTAAGATAGAAGTTCTCAAATGTTTTGATCTCATATCATTAAAAATTATTGAGGTCTTCCAGGAGGCACTATTTAAAATTTAAACTGATGTATTTTACAAATACTTATTAATTCACTTAAAATAATTAAATATATATAACAATTCTGATAATAAGTAATTACTAAAACAAAAATATAGTCAAAAGAATGTATTGTTTCCCATTTTTGCAAAACTCTTTAATGTCTGGCTGAATAGAAGATCATTGGATACTCAAATCTGTGCTTGCATTCAGCTGATTCTAACATGCTATATTGCTCAAATTATATGAAGAAAATTTGTCTTGAAACATATAAGTATTTGAAAAAGGAGGGAATGTTGTAATACCTGTTTAGATAATTGCAAATATTCTTCTTTAGTGCTACACCAAAAACCAAGACATGACAGTTTCTTAAAGGTTAGTTGCAGAAACCATATGGATGACCTTTTTACATTTAATTAAATTTAATTCTGGTGATATATCTTGAACTAGAGTCTTTTATTCATGTCTGAGTATGTACTGCATGCACTGTTCAGTGTTTCACTGAATTATGTATGTTTCAAATGTTGACACCTTTTATAATAAAAGCCACCTAATTAATTCCATTACCAATATTATCAGAAAAGACTTTATGTATTGGGAACCTGTTAAATCCACAGTAGCAGATAGAAGTTTACCAATATTCCATTTTTAGCCCCAAAGCTCAACTTTACCATTGGTAACAGTGACACACTTACTTTATGTTCAAGAAAACATCTGCCAAATATTCAAGTATGAATAGTCATAGTTTATCTGTAAGTCATTCTTTTTTTCTTTTCTCTTTTTTTATTTGTTCGACATAGTCTTACATATTGGAGGGAATAGTTACTGTCAATCATTCTTTAAAGTGTAGACTACTCCATGAAAAAGTGGCTATTTCAACTTGCAACTCAAAGAATTGTACCAGGTGCTTTACTAGGACAACCATACTTTGGTATGCTGCAGAAGTGACATGTGCATTTCCCATTTTGTCACACTGAGTATTGAGAAGATGTGCACTCACGAATTTTGGCTTAATATGATTTTTTTTATTTATTCAAAGACTTTTTATGTAGTGCTGGGGATGGAACCCAGGGCCTTAGGCATGCTAGCCAAACATTTTCCCACCAAGCTACACCCCCAGCCTTAAAGGCATTCTTGAAAGACTGACCAATTCCCCCTCTCTCTTGTGTCAACCAGGGAAGAATATGATGACTCTTAGTATCACTTTGTGCCATCACCTTGATTTATTATAAGCTATCAGCAGTTACAACAAACACAGCTTTTGAGCCACAATGTAAATGTCAACACAGAAAAATCAACTATTATTACTCTTATTAAAATGATTTTGACTTCATGAGCCCCACTGAAAGGTTCTTGGGGATCCCAAGAGTCTGAGGTCTATGAGACTTTCTATACCACACTTTACAACCACACTTCTTATGAAATAAGAATAATAATATATACATTACAAATTGTTTTGACATTTGGTCCATGTAATAAGAGTTTTTATAAAGTATAAGTTTCTGCTTCATTTTTTAATCGTTAGTCTTTGAATAAAGGCAGCAATTCTTCAGGCACAGACTCTCTAAAGTGATGTGCATTGTTCTCACTTTTGAAATAAGTAATCTAATCTTTTGGAAAATACTTTTGAGTGTTTTACAGAAAAAAATGATTGTTAGATACTCATCAGAAAACAAACTGGTATATATTCTCACTTGCAAAGAATTTTAGGGAGTGTGTTCAGATTATCAATTTAACTATATGATACATTTTAGATGTTGGTGCATTTCATATTCCTTGGGCCTGTGCTATGGTATATAAATGTACATTCCTATCTTTGTACTTTTAATATTGTATCATTACTATTTCACATGCCCACTATGCCCATTAGATCTTGAGCATCTTCACCCAAAGCTGTTTTAAAAAAATTCACTGTTGTGCATGGTACATGATTGAAAAAGACTGCTATGTTTAGAAAGAACTTACCCTCTCCCTGCCACTTCACACAAATTTGGTCCAGTTTTCTTCAAAAGTTGTTGATTGTGTTCACTATAAACACAAACTTCTAATATTAAGCTAAGTGGAATACTATTTTAAAACATAAATCTGTGTGTATATAATTTATGTATGGCACCTATGAACCCTTGAGGCTACTCTCCTCCTTCATTTCAAGTAAGCAAATTAAAAATTTAGAAAGAAGAGACCTCAGAGCTCATGTAGACATATCTAAATTTATTTAGAAATTCACTCAACACACCAAGATAATCGTGGTGACCACACGTTGCACCAAGATTTGTTCTATGAGTAATGTAAAACTGCAGTCCTTTGGGGTAACCAGAAGCATTATTTGTAAGAAGGAAGAAGGAAATCTAATAAATTCTAATAAGTTGTATAATGATTAAACAGTTTATAATAAATTTACCAAGAAAAGTATTTCATGGAATATTTAAAAGGGACAGCTTGAATCAATACAGCATAAAGAAAATAGACTTAAGATTAGTCAGAGCTTGTGGAATATTTTACATAAGAAATTAAAATATAGTGCATTTTAAGATTTTTCTCATATGTTATGGCTACTGTCCTTTCCTTAAAGAGGATTTAAAACTTTAGAGGACCTTTGCAGATGCTCACCTTTATTGAAGTCTTGCATTGGGATGCCTGTATGCAGTTGCTATCAAATAATTTTGCAGCTTGACAACTTCTAGCAAAGGTAAAACAAAGAAATGTAAGTTATTTTGATATAGTTAAATGATCAGAAAAAAATCATAGAACTACTGGCTATTTTACTGATAAGAGTTTGTTAATTATTATGAAAGAGGCAATGAAAATGGGAGATGTATCGCACAATACAGATTTGTATAGCTTTTACATGGAGCCAATTAAAAAAACCATACAGGTAAGGAAACTAGAACTAGAGAGATTGCCAATTGCCATGCATCTGTTAAACTTCTCTGCTGCATAACAATCACAAGACCTCAGTGGCATATAACAAGTGTGTATTTCTCACACACTTATAGGGTTCAGCTGAAATAGGCTAGATATAGCTCAGTGGTTTAGCTGGTGGCTATTGGGATCACTCATTGTTCTTGGGCTGACTGGACTCTGCTCTAGTTGTGTTTGATTGACATACCTTGGATGTGACATTCTGCCTCATGTTTCTCGTTCTTCTCTTGGGCTCAACAATCTAGTCTGAACATTTCCTTCTCATGGCAGTAGTAAAAATACAATAAGGCCCAGGAAATATATAAGTCCTCTTGGAGTCTAGGTTTGCAACTGTCGTACTATATCTTTTAATTTGTCCTGTTGACCAAAGAAAGTCACAGAGGGTGGTCAATGAACATTTTTTTTATAGAAAGAATTAAACATTAACTTGACAAAGGCAATGACAATAGATGGGATGAAGGGGACACACATATGCCACATATAGGACATATGCCTTATGTCCTATACCTAGTAACTTTCTGGGGAGGGTCAAGAATATTGTGTTCTTTAGGGTACTGTGTTCTTCCTGGTTCCTTAGATAGGTTTAATGTTTCCTTCTCGTTTCGTCCATTCAGAGGCTTTTGAGTTTTCTACCTATTGCAAGAACAAAGGAAAAATAGACTTAGATGATGGCACCAGCTTCCATTTGCCTCTGTGCAGCTGCAGTGATCACATGCTTCTGTTTGATGCCTGTATTGAGAGAGAATTAGAGAAACATCACAGTCTGTCGAGCCTAATTTGTCATCTTTATCTTATTGCTTCTGATTGCTCTGTCCAAATGCACATTCATAAACCGTAGATGGCATCATCTATTGTTGTTCTTAGATGATATGAGGAAATAGGCCCAATTCATTTATATTATATTTACAATTTATTATGCATTTTGCATTTACTGAGACAGTATATGAATTTAGAACACAAATACTATTGTGGTTTTTACTTTTTTTTTGATTGTCAGTCACCATTTTCAAAATCATGACTATAATACGTAAGACAGGGTATTAAATAAAAATGTTAATATTAAATAAAATGCTATTTCCTCATGTTTTAAGGATGCTTCTTTGTACTTGCACTTTAGTTTTCTTATATTAGTGGCAAGAACTTGGTCTTCTAGCTTCTATACTGAATCTACTGCTAAAAGCGTAACAAGTGATCACTGTTTTAATGGTGACTTGACATCATCATGTAAAGATTTTTTTCTCTGTTCTGCTAGTGGCAAGTGTATCACAATATTGTTTGGGCAAAATCCTTACTAGAATGGAAATACTATATATGTTACTTTCTGATAGTACTTCTGCATTTTTTCTTGAAACAGAAAAAAAGATAATTGATTTTACTGAATTTGCTTAAACAAAGTGACATGGAACTCATAAAACTAGAATGATTCTGCTCATATCAATGTAAATTTAAAAGGCTCAGATAAATTTATTGTGTGTGTATTTGTCCACACAATTGGAAATCTTTTCAAGAACATCTCTTGTGCACATACACTAGAAAATCAAACTGTTCCAAAGAAGTCTTCTGTCCCTATGTTTCCCACCAAGGAGCAGAGCAAGACAGCACTGGGAAATCACTTGGTTAGGAAAGTGGAGTAAAGCACTACTTCCTGGTATGTTCATGGATGTTTTCTGGTTAGTTGGTTTAGCAAAAGTTAGTAAAACTTTGTGTTAATATATTTTTTTAAAAAGGGAGGGACAGTGAGAGAGAGAATCAATTTTACTTAGTTTTTCATGTGGCTTTCATTCCTCCAACACTTTGTTGTGTACGTGGTGCTGGAGTTCGAACCCATGTCCTCACGCATGCCAGGCAAGTGCCATAACCACCAAGCCACTACTCTAGCCCCTAATAATTATTTTTAAGAATGATTCTCCTTATATTACTAAAGGTTTTGTACATGGATTACTGAGTTTTCTCATCAACGTCATATACACTTTCCTTCTTCCTCTGTGAATTTCATTATTTTGTTTCTAGAATTTGCTATTAAAAAAACTCTAAGCTATTTATTTGCATAGTACCTATAGGCTCCTCCTCCTCCTCCCCCACCAAGTGACCATCAAAAAGAAAGTCCTCTTTTTCTTAGTTTGAAAGATCATCTTCATAGGATATATCCAGCCTCAGTGCTTTTGAAACTAGGTAATGGAATGTAGGCTGTTTTATCCAGGGCCTTGAAATACAAGCAGATGAGGCCACTTTTCTCTTTACCTACCCTACTAACCAGAAAACATCCATGAACATACCAGGAAGTAGGGCTTTACTCCACTTTCCTAACCAAGTGATTTCCCAGTGCTGTCTTGCTCTGCTCCTTGGTGGGAAACAAAGGAACAAAGACTTGTTTGGGACAGTTTGATTTTCTAGTGTATGTACACAAGAGATGTTCTTAAAAAGATTTTCAATTGTGTGGACAAATACACACAAATACATACACAACACATTTATTGAGCTGTTTAAACATACATTGACATGAATAGAATCATTCTAGTTTTATGAGTTCCTTGTCTCTTTGACTTACCTACCCACAAACATGGCAGAAAGGGCAAAATGATTGAGGTGTTCTTCCTACCAGAAGCAAACATAAAACATTTTCAGAATTTTCCTTTTCTTTCATTCTTCTGGTTTTGCTTTGCCTGTTTATCAATTGCTTTTTAATTTATTTTTCAATTCAGCACTGAAAAACATATATTCCCTCTTAACCTACCTTTTCACTTCTAGCAGGTAGTATTGACCTGGAGTGTACAAATTAGCTTCTAGAAGTCTGCCAATATCCTGAAATTTCATATGCAACTGCTTGTGAACGTGTTTGTGCAGAAGATATGTGATTTTTCTCAGCTGTTAGGATGTAAAGACTAGGAGAAAAATCAACTCAAATCCATTGTACAGTAAAAGACGTAAGTAGATAAATGAAGGACCATATAAAATAAATTCAGTGTTTAGGTGTATAGCATAGTCTCCTAGATATTTGCAAGCAGCAAAAATTGGGTGTCAATAATAATTATAGTAAGGAGGGAAGATCTCTGTATTTAATTATTTCTGGAATACATTTTTAATATGAAAGCTAAACAAGGTGTGACCTCCAGAGCTCATGTTAATGCCAGTTTGATAGGAAATACTTCCATTGAAAATATTATTTCACTGGGATCCTCTTACTCCTTCAGCCAACTAGTATATATTAGGGATTTGGGGATTATACTGTTGTTCAGTCACAGCTCAATTTTGTGTCACCATCTCATTCCTTTCTTCAAATTTCTGGTAATGAATGTAACCCTTTATTTGTTTTCACTGCTTGCTTTCCTATTCAAAATTATTCTCCGGCTACATTCCAGAGTGGAGAAACCAAATAGAGCTAAAGCTTTTGATGATTAACAAAGTAGACACAGATGGTGTAGGATATAACAGTAGTTTTCAAAAGCAATTTATATAATTCCAATTTTTTTTACTGTTTCTAATGTCATGTTTACCTGAACTAATTCTTCCTCTTATTATTCACTTTCCATAAATGCACTCTTATTTTATTTGTAGGTGCTCAAATATATGCTGTATGAAAAGGATTGCAACAGCACTGATTCACTTAAAGGAAATGATTTGTTATGGATTGGGAGGTTGGGTTTAAAGAGAAAAATGGATTGTAGACATTGCAAAAAGCTATTCTAAGGAGGAAGGTTTTATTTTGTTTTGTTTTGTTTTTTTTCCCTCTCAGAGAGAGAAATTGGCTGCCTAGTGAAGATTTAAGGAAAAACAGAAGACTTTTTTCATTTTTTTAAACTGAGGGAACTGAGGTTGAAGTTGTATTGAAGGGGAATATGTAGACTGGACCGTTCACAGGCTTCAGTAAAATGCATCTCTCTGCCACCCAGACAGGAAGGAAGCCTAAGAGAAAGTCATCTTAAGGTCTTGTTATCTAATCATAATCCTTGATTTATCACTTCCTCCTCATAACAGTAAATTTAGCATATTTTCACTTTTTTATGTTTCAGTATAGCGATCACTTCAAAAACAATATGGTGCTATATAATTATGATTGCTTTAGTAAGTTGCTTTAAAAATCAGCTCTCCTCTAATCACATGTGATCACATTCATGTTAAAAGTTGGTTATTGGAGTTAGCATGTTCTAGTGTCATGTGTCATTATTAGTTCAGTGATTCTAACATTCTGAATATAAAACTTTTCTTCTTCAATTATGTAGCACTAAAAATAGAAGCAATTATGGACATTTTAATGAATAATTGGTAGAGCTATCTTTCTATAAAACTACCTGATTATTATTCTAGTCCTGCCTTATTTTTGTTTATCCCCCACCGCCCCACTTTGGCTCAGTATTAGTGGCTTAGAAGAGAGGTACTTAGAGACTGTTCAGCATTTCAGATTTTAAAATTAGTTCCTATTGAATCCTAATAGCAAGTAAGGTATTAACTTGCTTTGAGTCATTGAAGGAAATCACAAAAGGGAGAAATCTATTTTTTATATTCATAGGATGCAAGATGGTAACTATGGGAATAAAAAAATCCAAGATTTATATTTAGAAAATTACTTTGAGTATACTTTTCTTGAATAGAAAGTACAAGATGCCTCTAGTCAGATAATTTTAAATGATTTATAATAAATCTAATTAACCTAAAATTCCTATGCTTATTTTATCATTTGAGTTGAATTTAATTTATTTAAAGGGATAACATTGGATTGCTCAAAAGAAAGTTAGCGTACTCACCTGGTTGGATATCCCCTAAGAGGTTTCACAGGATTCCATTACCTTAATGAATTTACCATAGGCCCAATGTTGTCCTGTCCTCAAAAAGTTTATATTTTTGTCATTTTACTTCCAATAGTTTGATTTCTTGATATATAAATCAAACTGTTTATTATGTTCTCTCAGGTAATTTTAACAGATCAGAATTCTTAGTTCATCAATAACAGTGCATCCTCCTAATAAAAATATACATAGCCAATTATAGTCATATTACCAGGCCAAAATGTGTTCAAAGTAAGAGGAGTTCTTTAACATAAATACTTTACTGTTACCAGACTAATTTGAAACCTTCCTCTAGAATTCCTTTCACATAGAAATCCCTACAATATGTAAGCTTCTTGAAGCTAAGAACCAATGTGGGTCTTATTCACTGATAAAACCTAATCTCTGTGTGGCATCTAGAAATATACTGAGTTAAAAATAAAGCATTGGATAAACAAAGAAGAATGAATGAATGAGACTGGAGTAATTTGAGTCTTTTGGCGTTTTCCCTGCAATAATGTTTGGGATATGCCAACATTACTTTCCAAATGCTTTTTGCTCTTTTGTTATATTAATCCAATTTCATCCTGATTGATCATTTGTTATTGCAGATACATGAACATCTTCTGTTTGACTATGTTCCAGCCTAACAATCATTCTAATCTTTTGAGAAAATTTGTCATATTTCTAAGCTATTCTTTATATTTCAGTTTGTTTGTTTTTTAAAGTGGGTTTTGTTTTTTCTTTTTAAGAGAGAGGTACAGTGAGAGAGACAGAGAAAGAGAGAAACAATTTTATTTAGTTTTTCACATGGCCTTAGTTGCTCCAACACTTGGTTGTGTACGTGGTGCTGGGGTTTGAACCCTGGTCCTCGTGCTTGCCAGGCAAGCGCCGAAACCGCTGAGCCACCGCTCCAGCCCCTATATTTCAGTTTTGTAGTTTATATTAACTTCCAAAATTCTTAGAAGTAAACCTTATCTTCCCCTGTTACTTAACTTGTATTCTAGTGGTATGGACACTGGCGTAAGATCGACATTAATTTGAATTCACACTTTCCTATTATGAACCCCATGATGTTCTTTCTTTGAGATTCAGTTAATTAATTAATAAAATTTGATAACCACAGATATGAATGAGTTCAATAGTCCAATGTATTCAAAGTACCTAACTGTAAAGATTTATTAAATCATTTACAGTTTTGTAATAGGCATTTTGTTACCTCTGTCATCATAAATGACAGATACTGGTATGACTACAAAACTCTGCATCTATAGCATATTGTTCATTTCTTATCTTCACTAAACATGAAGATAATAGCCTAAGAACTATTTGTAGCTTGTGAAAGAATATAAAGAACTATGTCACAGAAAGGAAGAGTAAAATAAATCTTTTTTCCAGTATAAGAAAGATTTAAGAAAGAACATACCATTTTGAAATGGTTAACTCAAATGTTAATGGTACCAGGGAAAAAGCGTTTAATGAATCTATCTCATCTATGTGAATAGAATTCCCCACTAGAATTTGAGCTTCACAGGCTGGGAACCATTGTGTATCTTGTTTGCTTTGTGGGATATAGCAATAGGTTGAAAATTAAGGAAAAATAAAAAGACCAACTTTTAATGAAAGGATGAATACCTGAGGGAAAAGATTTTAGTATGGCTATTTATTTAGTATCAATTTTATAATTGGGGATAAGTTCCTTTTCATTTTTCCATGAGATTTACTTCATATTTATAATTTAAATGTTTTAATTCATCAACTACAGCTTCTAGAAACTTGCAAAGAATGAACATCCTCACTGCCGATTGTTCTCAAGTGATCTCTTTGTACAAATGAACTTAAAAACATTGAGCATGAGACAAATAGGCTAGGGCTTAATTATAACTTCACTCAATTTTTAGCTTCTTGGTCTTTTTTAATCATGGCATCTAAAAGTAGGGCCCCTTCATCACTGTCCATCTCCACGTTTGCTCTATTTTTCTTCCTGTTCTTCCTATTTTTTTTTATTATAACCCGATATATTGTATTCTTATTTTTATTCTCAGTCACTAGACAATAAGCTCCTAAGCAACGGGGACTTGCTTTGATCTTAGCTGTATTCCCAGAGTATTGAATAGTGTCTGGTCCAGATTAGGCTCTTAATAAATGTGTGTGGGATAAATGAATAAATGGACAAAGATAATAGATGCACAGACTTTTTGGAGACAGAAGACCCCACTAGGTATCAGTGTTTCACAGTAAGCAAGCTTTGATCAGCTGTCAAAGTTTCTGCTCTATAGTTTTTGACCAAGGATTAACATTTATATTTAAAGTCAAAAATCAAAGCTCCACAGTATCCTTCACTTTCTAAGTTCCATATGTTTTATACATGCATGTTAAACTAAACAGTAGGTTTATTTCAGTGTTGTTATAGTTTAGAAACTGTAATTTGTGTATTTCCATCCCAGAAAATCTTTGTTAATAACGAGCTACACAATTGCCTTGACAAGGTCTCATAGTCATGGAAAACTCTAATGAATAAAATCTTATTATATTTCTTAGTATCTCTATGAGTACTTGAACTAACAAAGTCTGCTGTCTAATTTCATAAATTTTATATTCTGAGAATCAAGTAGTGTGCTCCCAGGTAATATCTGCAACAGAAGACACCACCCTAGCCCCATCACAAAGCTTAAGCACAAGGCTTGCTCAGAATATTTCTCTTCTTCCTCTCTCTCTCTTCCTTTGTTCTTACACACACACACACACACACAAATGCACACACACAGTATCAAATTTGTGTCTTCATAAACTATAAAATATGTCTGCCATTTTGTCCATTTTCCTGTGTCCTCCTTCTGCTTTCTCTCCCCTGGTTATTCAAGCTGTTATTTCTGCCAGATGAGTCAGAATATTCATTTATTTATTCCAAGGTATGTCCATCAGTTTGACAAAAAAAGAGTGCTAATACATAGATACACTAGCATGTGCCAATATAAATAGACTGATCATATTTCCCATGGATTATGATCCAACACTCTTCATTTGTTTCAAATAACATTTATGCTTTAAAAGAAAAAAAATCTTCCTTTATTTTTCCCCTCCTTTTTTATAGCGATCACTTGCTACGTCTCTTTTAAATTCTTTCACTTCACAATTTAACTTTCTGATACCATCCTATCACAGTTTCTTTTCATTTCATGAACTGAATTTTTACTGTTTTAAAACTATTAGGTTTATATAACTCCTGTCCCCTCCATTTATATTGTTGCAGTTATTAGTACTTTAAATGAAGTAATTGCCATTAGCTGTTTACTTTAATGCCAGATCTAGTTTGCAGCTATTTATTGCTTTTGCTGTTGGCAATTCCTGACTTCACTATTCCTGCTTTTGTGTTAATTGGTGGTATAGATGTAGGCACAGGGTATTTATTTAATGTTGTATATTGTTTGCTTCAGTTATTGCTATTTTCACCCTTTTCTGCAAGGTTCTAGGAATCTACAGGGACACTACAAGCTCACAAAGTAGAGAATTTGCTGCGGAACTAAATGTAGTCAAAAGACTGTATATCTTGCTGCATGCACAAATGAATCACATTCAAATTTTAGCTATATTTAATACAAAGAAGAGGCAACCCCCCCAAACTAATGACCAGGCCCCAAGTAGGAAGGATTAGTAGGGCCTTCATGTCCCACTATGGAATTCACTCCTAAAGCAAAAATAGAGTTAACATTAAAACTGTGGATGCCACACCTAAGGTGGGGGAAGGTTCCCGCTTGATCACATTAGGACACCTTGGCAAGAGAAGGTTGTGCTTTAAAAAAGGCCTACACAGTGGGGAGGGGAGAGGGTGGGAGAATATGGAAGGATCTAGGGAGTCAGTCACCAGTGTGACATACTCTTTAACCCCCTGAGAATTCAAATAACACTTATGCAAGCATTCAATTCTGGAAAATTCTCAACCAAAGTATTTATATTGTCTGTACAGGCAAAATATAGAAGATTCAAGAGATTGGGTTGTGGGCAATGTGGGGGTAATTCTGGTTTAAGAATATATACATATCATATTATTTTCCATGTAATCTATAATTGTATAATAACTCCTTAAGAACAATTTTAAATACATACATAAATAAAAAAGCCTACACATAAGAATGGAAAGTATATCTATCCTAACAGGTGTGTAAAACCCAACACAGGAATATAAAAAAAAATATGAGGGGCTGGAGTGGTGACTCAGCAGTTATGGCACTTGCTCAGCATGCATGAGTACGTGAGTTCAAACCCCCAGCACCACATACACAATGAAGTCTCTGAGCAATTAAAGCCACATGAAAAACTAAATGAAATTATTTCTTTCTCTCTCACTGTGCCTCTATTTAAAAAAATATGAAAAAACAAGGTAATATGATGCCTCCTAAAGTTCATAATTCACCAGCAGTTGACTCCAAAGATATTGAAATGGATGAAATTCCAGATAAAGAATCCAAACGAATTTTATAAAAATGATGAATGAATTTGTAGATAACAGAAAAATACAACTGAAGAAAGAAAGTACAGGATATAAATGAGAAATGAGAAATTCAATAAGGAGATAAAAATATTTAAAAAGAACCTAACAGAAATCTTGGAAATGAAAGACACAACAAATCAAATAAAATGTTCAGTTGAAAGTCTAATAGTATAGACCATGCCAAAGATAGCATTTCAGAGCTGGAAAACAAAGTAGTCATCCTTGAATACTCAGACAGCATTAAAGAAAATAAAATAAGTTACCATGACCAGAATATACAAGGACTCTGGGATAACATCATGAGAACAAATTTAAGAATCATTGAAATTTAAGAGTTTTGAGATTCAGGCTAATGGCATAGAGAACCATTTGGGGGAAATACTAAGAAAAAATTTCAAACCTTGAGAATGAGATGGACATCCCAACAAAGAAAAGCATTCAGAATGCCAAATATATAAGATAAAAAAGAACCTGTCTGTGATACATTATAATTAAAACAAGGATAAACTATTAAAAATCTCAAAAGGAAAACATCAGGTCACATTTAGAGACAAACCAAACATAATTACTTCTGTTTTCTCAGCACAAATTCTAAAAGCCAGTAGGGCTTGGAATGAGGTTTTCTAAGTACTAAAAGAAAATAACTGTCAACCAGGATATTATATCCAACAAAGCTATCCTTAAAACTTGAAGAAGAAATAAAAGCCTCCAAACACAGGTACAAACTAAAAGAATTCATGACTACTAGATGACACTATAGAAATTTCTTAAAGAAATACTTCACACAGAATAAATTTAAAAAAAAACAGAGCTTACCAACAAAGCAATGTCATTTAAAGAGTGGCTAAGCAAATGAGAATTTTGACCAAATTAAAAGTTGGAAATGAACAAAGGTCACTCATGCTGGTAAAGTGAATAATCCAACAAGAAGATATAACAATAACAAATATTTGTCACAAGCATTGGTGTTCCTAATTACATAAAAGAGACACTACATATTAAAACCTTACGTAGACCTAAGTGCAGTAATAGTCGGTGATTTCAACACACCTGTCTCACCAATGTATAGGTCATTCAGACATAAACTCAGTAAAGACTATTTGGTCAGGAAATATAATCAAATGGACTTAACAGATTCCAGTAGAATATTTCATCTAATATCAGAATCCATGTTCTCAGTGGCTCATGGAATCTTCCCCCACACAAACCATATTCTAGGCCACAAAATAATTATTATCAATTACAAAATAAAGGTTATTCTTTGAATCTTATCAGATAGGAATAAATTAAAATCAATACCAAAAATCCTACAGAAATTTTATAAACATATGGAGATTGAACAATTCACCTTTGAATGATGAATGCATGATAGAAGGAGTCAGGAGAAATTAAAAAATTTTTAGACTCAAATAATAACAGTGATACAATATAGTAGAACCTGTAGGACACTATGAAAGTAGTTCTAAGAGGAATGTTTATAGCTATGAGTGCCTACATAAGAAAACGAGAAATATTCCAAATAAACAACCTAACGATGCATCTCAACACCTTTGAAAAACACCAGTAGAAGGAAGGAAATAAGTAAGCACAAAGTCAAAAAATCAATGAAACTGAGAATTAAAAAAAAAAAAGAATCAATGAAATGAAGAGTTGTTTCTTTGAAAAGGTTAATAAAATTTATAAGCCCCTAACCAAACTAATCAAAAGAAAGAGAAGATACAAATTAATAAAATTAGAGGTGAAAAAGGAGAAATCATCACAGATATCACAAAAGTCCAGAGACCATTTTGAAAATTTTCATACTTCAACAAATACCAATATCATAGTGAATGGAAAAAAACATCCTGAATTTCCTTTAAAATCTGGAACAGACAAGAATGTCCATTCTCATCACTACTATTCAATATAGTACTAAAAAGTCTAGCAGAGCTATTAGGCAAAAGAAAGAAACAGAGGATATAACAATAGAAAGGAAGAAGTCAAATTTTCTCTGTTTGCAGATAATATGGTCCTAAACTTAGAAGATCCAAAAGCTTCCGCAGAAGACTTCTAGAGCTAATAAGCAAATTCAGCAAATTAGCAGGACTTGAAATCAACATAGAAATATCAATAGTTTTCCTATATATCTATGATGACTCTGAGAGAAAGAAAAATGAGAAAAGAATACCATCCACAATAATCTCAAAAAATATGTAGGAATAAATCTAACCAAGGAGGTGGACAACCTCAACAATGCAAACTACAGGACATTGAAGAAAGAAACTGAAGAAGGCAAAAGAACATGGAATACTTTACAGGGGATTAATATCTAGAAATATAAAGAACTCAAAAAAAAAAAGTAACACCAAAAACACAATGACTCGATAAGTGGGCAAATGAACTAAATAGACACTTCTCAAAAACTACAAATGGCCAACAAATATATGAAAATAGTTCAAAATCATTAGCAATTAGGGAAATGCAAATTAAAACTACATTGAGATTTCATCTCACTCCAGTAAAAATAGCAACCATAAAGAATACAATCAATAACAAATGCTGTAAATAATACAGAGAAAAGCAAACACTTTTATACTGTTGGTGGGATTGTAAAATTACTACCACCACTATGGAAATCAGTATGAAGATTCCTCAAAAGACTAGGCCTGAAACTACCACATGACCCAGCTATACCACTCCTCAGTATTTATCCAAAAGAATTAGTCATCATAATATAGGGATACATGCACATTCATGTTTTTAGCAGCACAATTCACAATAGTCAAACTATTGAACTCGTGTAGTTGTCCATTAACAGATAAATGGATAAAGAAAATGTGGTATATATATACACACAATGGAGGTTTAAGAGAGAGAGAGAGAGGGAAAGAGAATCAATTTTGTTTAGTTTCTTTTTCATCTGTTTTTTTTTGCTCCAACACTTAGTTGTGTATGTGGTGCTGGGGTTCATACCCAGGTCCTTGGACATGCCAGGCAAGTGCCATAACTGCTGAGCCATCACTCCAACCCTCCAATGGAGTTTTATTCATCCATTAGGAAGAATGAAATTATGTCTCTTGTATAAAAGTAGATGGAAAGGAATATTATGTCAAGTGAAATAGGCCAAATTCAGAAATCAGTGGTTGTATGTTTTCACTCATATATGGAACCTAGACAGAAAAAAAAAAAAGGAAAAGACAGGTGGGGACAGGGATTTCATGAAAATTACAGAAATCAGTAGAAGAAAGGGACCAAGGGGAAAGAGGTAGGGAGGGCTAGGAAAAAAAAACTGGGTAATGATATTGGCCAAAATATATTGTTCTATTGTGTGCATGTACAAATATGTAACAACAAACCCCACCAAATTGTACAACTATAATGCACCAATAAAATATGGAATAAACAATAAAACCTGTGAATTTATTAATTTTCTAAGAATGAAGGAAACAAAAACTAGATTTTTTTTTTAAAGGATGCCTTGGAAGATGAATTTCTCATGAACTATTGTTGCTGCATATTATATAGTTCTTTACTTTTTCATTTTTCTGAAAATTGATAGCAATATTATACAACTGTAACATAGTTGAAATTCATATTTAAGCTGAACTAGCATAGCACATCAATTTTCAGAATTGAATTCTAGATTGCTTCATTACTTGAGATATATTTTATATTATGTTAAAGCAATTTTCTATTTTAAATGTGACTTCAGTGATGCTAATGCCTGCAGTTATTTCGTCTCTATCCTGCCCTTCTCTTTTCTCTAACTTTAAGGAAGATACAGAGGTGTTTACTAATTTGACTTATATTTTCTCATACCTCTTATTTTCATTTGAATCATTGTTCTGTCAAATATAGATGTATAGTAAAGATTTATGAATCTAATCGCTGCCAATTTTTTATCTCAAACCAGATGGAGATAAAGATACATTTCCATGTAGCATTTGCTGATAAAATAACATGAAAATACTTAGAAATCCTCAACCTAATTAAAACATTTAATTTTATAAATAATATTAACCAAAATATCAACAACATATATGAAATAGTATTATAAACTAGCAATAGCCCCTGTGTTATTTCTCTGAAAGATTAGGCATGTTGTTATGGAATTGTTCCTAAGATTCACAATACATTATGAAACCAGAACCACAAGTTATACCTTGATTCTTTGGGAAAGAAAAATTACTGTTTTGTATAATAATGAAACAATATGTTTTAGCAGCCATTTATTGTATGTATTCAAAGAAGTAACAAAGAAGCATCATAAAATAAATTCAGATAATGCCAATATATATTGTTTTTTAACTTAAAATGTTACATGTCCCTATCCAAATTGTCTTGTTCTAATTTTAATAATATCTTAAATTAAGCATTATTTTTTGACTAGTCATATTAAAGTCTGAGACATAAACATTCAAAGACAATAGCAGAATCTTTCTTAAGAAGGCTTAGTATCTAACTACCAACTAGCCAATAAAGTCCTCAACTAATCAGAGAGCAGAGTCACAAAATGCCAGGGCCAGCGAGTGTGTCACTTACCTTTTTATCTCTGACATTCGGTATAGCATCTGACCCACACTTAATACTCAATAAACAGTTGTGGGGTGAATGTTGTAAGTGCAAGCACAGGCAATTTTTAGGGAATGCAATGGGAGATCTAGAAAGGGAGCAATATATGAATCTGATTTCTTCAAAAGTTAAGGTCAAAATAGTGTGCTTCCAGGGCTTCAGCGGTGACTCAGCGGTTACAGTGCTTGCCTGGCATGAATGAGTACGTGGGTTCGAACCCCACCACCATGTACACAACAAAGGTTTGGAGCAATTAAAAGCCCATGAAAAACTAAAATTCATTCATTCTCTCCTTCCCTTTCTCTCTCTCACTGTCCCTCTCTCTCTCTAAAAAAAAAGTGTATTACCATCTTCTATTTTTTTTTCCCCTCTGTGTATGTTGAGAAACCCATACCTAAGCATGAACCAAGAATGAATTTGAGATCTCTTAGTTCAGCTTTGGATTCACATAGATTAATTTAGCAATTTGGACACCAAGAGACATAAAACTAGCTGCGATATTTTTTTCAGGAAATTTAGTTGGTCTTTCTTCAGAAAAGATGTTTTACTTATAGAGCTAAAATGTATGCTTATTTTGATGTAAAAAATCTAATTGAGAAATTAGTTTTATGAATCCCCTTTTACCTGGGAAAGGTATCCTGTTGACCATTTTTTAATTCTTAAATCTTCTAATTTTTTTCTTTAAATATTTCGAGGACCCCAGTTGACAATGAAGCCTGAAAGGTACATTGGCATTTAGAGGGCTTCTCCTCAGTTGGCTCAAGGCCATCTGGAACCACTCGTGTTTCTGGTGACATTCTTCTGAAGTAAGATGCTCCAAGCTGTAGGTGCTGTGATCCACATTTTACACAGATGCAGAAGTCAAAGCTCAGTTGTGACCTGCTCTGGGCAAGCTGGCAGTGTTTTGGCATATCTCAGGGTAAACGTCAAAGTGCTAGAATAGCTTTACAAGACACATCACAAGCTAGGAAATCATTTCAGGACAATCTCCTGGCACCTTAAAGTGGCACACCTGACCAGGCTATTATTTTTTTCTCTTCCTTTCCCAACATCAGCAATGGAACCAAGGACTCCTAAAACTAAACAAGGACTCCCATCCTTCGGTACACATTTTAAGATTGATGTGTTCAGTAAGCTATCAACTTTCTGCACTTTCCCATTTCTAATATCACTGGGCACTCCACTTCAAATCTTTTGCTCCTTGTTTTCCCACCACCTAAATAACGGTAACATCATAGTGATTGACATTGCCTTGGGCTTTCATCTGAACCCCTCATTGAAAACCCACCCTTCAGCAAAGCCCCTTTACAGTTTTCAGTCTTTGGTAGAAGTAGAATGTAAGTGTGGCAGTTCCACCTGCATTGTGAAGCAGGAGATGCTAGAAAAGTGATACTCCGCGCAACGTGACATCTGTACACTCTCTTCCTACAGGTTACCATGCTGAGCTTCTGACTCAACCTTTTTTTAACTTAGGTCCACTTTTCCTTGTTATATAATTGTCGGTTATTCCTTTGTTTTCTTCCTTTGTCTCCAGGCAAGAAAATGTCTGCATGCCTCAATTTTATTACCTGGCTTTTCTTCTTGCTCTATTTTCTCCTCCTCAGAAACTTTATCTCCCTCCCATGGCCTCAAATATACTTCCTACAATCTACCCCAGACCCTTTGGATTAAGCTTTTGCCTGCTTTAATAACTTATTAAGTAGAGTCAATATTCTCTGATTTGATGTTGCTGACCCTGATCAATCTCCATCTGTCCTATAGATGGCTCTCATCGCTCTCTAATATTGTCAGTGTTGGCCAATTTAGACTGCCAGCTGATTCCTCGCTCGCTACGAACCGTTTGCACTCTTGTGCGTGTATTCTTATTCTTTTTCTTTCTTCTATATTGGAGAGGGAACCAGTGCTCTGTAACTGAGCTGCATCCCCAGTCCTGGAACTTGCCATCCTCTTGCCTCAGCCTCCCAAGCTGCTGGGATTACAGGTATGCACCACCACCCAGTTTCTTTCCTTTTCTTTATTGCCCTTTTCACCCCATCTTGACATATTGAAATCTGACACATTTTTCTAGAAATATCTCAAATAATACATCCTTCGTGATATTGCCATTCCTTCTCTCACTTGTAGCAGTTCCTTGTCAATATTTTGCAAGGTATAGTTTAAAGTTTACCTGTGTCGCAATCATTTCTGGCTCTTATTAAATATGAGCAATATCAATAAACTCTAGGCCTCAGCCCAAGCCTATAAATGCTCCTTGAACATATTAAGTTTTTAAAAAACATTGGTTGAAGGAAAAATGAACTTTAATGGCTAGCACCCAATGAGTATTATAATTTATAAATATATATAAACATCATTTTTTCCTTCAAAATGAGAAATATAAATTAGATTGAAACAATATCAGGAAATTATTTAAAAGATTAACTGTACATTTATAAATATACTTACTTCATTGACCACTTCAATGCATAATAGAAAATGTACACAAACAGGAAGCCTGGGCTTTACTTAAAATCCTGTGTTTGCTCCTATAATGAATACTCTTGGTAGTTCTGTACATGTTCCTAGTTCTTTCCTTCCCTTTAATATGAAGGGGTCAACCATATAAGCCAAGTAGAAATTATCATATAATTACATTTCTCTATGATTAAGCCATGTAGCTTAAGCAGGGTTACAACTTCTGATTTTAGACTGCTGGTTAGTCCTATTAAATAAAACTATTACATTTAAGTTCCTCCAGGGATTCTCGCAAAAAAAGTTCAAATATTTTAAGCAAGTTGTCTAAGGATAGTTTAAATTGCAACTATCCTAATATCATGCATGTTGATTAATTTGGCAGCAATTGCAATAGGTATGTGTTGAATTTAGTTCATGTTTTATTGCCTACTTTATTAACTAATAACACTGTTTTGCCATTGTGACAGTGTGCATGAAAATTAAGCCAGAATTTTGAAGTTTTCTATTGGGATTTAAGATATGTTTCAATGGTTGTATTGAACAAGTTAAGTCTAATGAGAATCAATACAGTGTCTTTGATGAATTTTGTTTTGTTCCATTTGAACATGAAAAGTTACCTGAATATCTCAAAAATTGTAAAACTGGTGGGGTGCGGTGGTGGATATCTATAACCCAGTGGCTTCAGAAACTAAGACAGGATGGTTGTAAGTTCAAAGTCAGTCTCAACAACTTAGGGAGACCCTATCTCAAAATATAAAGAAAAACAGAAAAAAAAAAAAAGGGCTGGGGATGTAGTGCAGTGGTTAAGCATCCTTGGGTTCAATCCCTAGTACTAATTTTTTTTTTTAAATTGTGAGGCTGTTGTTTTTATATCTTAGGTCCATAAAACCTATTTCAAAACATATTTTCATGTGGAACTATGACAAACAATGTGTTAAAATATGCTCTGCTCAATTGAGATTGTTATTCCCAGGTGCATGATAGTTCCAAATGTTTAGCTATACTGGGGAATAATTAGTTAGTGAAAGCACATTGTTTTATTTCTGTATCATTGCTACTATTTATTATACATTTACTAGATAAAACAATACATTCAAATGAGATAATAAATTATGGATTTTAAGACGAGTATAAGCTGTATTTGTTAAACTTATGTTAAATCTTCATTATCAACATTAAAGAGTCATATCTTGTATGTGAGTTAATTGTATACACATTTCTTTGAACAAAGATTTATTTCATAATGTTTCTTCTATAGTATTTTGTTCTTATCTAAAAGGTACCTCCAATTACATTGTACATTTTATTTAAATATAAACAATCTAGTTTGTTGGGTTTTTATGTGAGCTTTTTAAGTTTGTTGAGTCTGATCTTAGAATATTATATCAGTCTACATCACATTTTTTCATTTTGAAGAAAATTACTATTTTCATCCATCTATATTTATCAGTTACACATAGAAATTCTGATACTCGTTGGTTGCTAGCTAAGAACGCTTATCTGGGCAAGTCTATCTCTGAAGTCTTGAAAAAAACCAATTTCTTAATAAAAAAAACCCTACCATCTTACCTTGGAGCTTATTCCTTATAAATCTTTGCAAAATTTTCATGATTTAAGAAGGTGGAAAAATTGGAATGAGTGGAAGACTGAATTTAATTTCAAATGCAAACTAAATAATTGCAAAATGTAGCTTTTGAAGTCCTACATCCTGCGGCCCCACTGTGTAATGAAAGAATATCTATCTCTACTATATAAAAACTGAAGTATCAAGTCATCCAAATATGTGGTGATATTAGCAAGGTATAGGTGTATTGAATTTTAAAAGCACCTATAAATACCATTAAGATTGCTTCAGATTAATTCTTATGTTACCTTAATCATCCCTTGTTTGCTAACTAGATATTGAGTGACTTTCATTATCTCTCCAGATACATGATTTTGTGCATAATTGTTTAGGTGAACTTAAAACTTTTAGGTTTTGTATAAAAACTCAGGTCATATCAGAAAGGACCCAGAAGTGGGAAGGATCTGGCAATGTGTGTAAGAAATGAAAATAAAAAGAATGTATAAATTTAATATTCTCTTTCTTGGTTAATGTAGCATTGATTTAAACAATAATTGCTTAATAGAGTTATTGTCAGGTGTTAGCTTTTTAAACATTAAATACAAATCTTTTATTCCCTAGACATTTTAGTTCTAGAAAAATGGTTAGACCTTGTTATTTCCATTTCAGAAGTTGGTCAGTAATATAGTGATCCTCCTTATACACTGTCTTGTGTCAAATCACAGAATCTTCCCTGAAGGAGCAATTGAATGATCAATCATACTTGCTACTGTGTAAATATTCTGCAACCATAAATTAGATCCAAGGGCTTTTTGATCTTTCTTACCTTTAAGAAATAAAAATTGACTATATAGTTTTCCAATGAAGGAAAAGTTAATTTTTTGCAATCTATCATTTCAAAATTAAACTTCTTACACTTTGAATTAAAATGATATGCAGTTTCCCCAGGGTATAAGTGATTCACAAACATCTTTCCCCATGACAATTGTACATTAGTAAGTTGTTTTGCATTTAGTGGCATCCTGTAAAATAAACTGGACCATTTTACATGGCTTCACCATTTCAATGTTAAAGATTGTTCTAATAAATTATGAACAATGTTTTCTAAATTATAAATTATATACCTAAGTAAATTTCACAAATAGTAACTAAAATGACTAATTCTAGATCTAGATCTCTCAGATTTAAATCCTAACAAGTTGATTGAGCTTTCAATCAACTTTCCTCATCCATAAAATGAGTCTTATAAGTTTGTTGCGAGGAATAAATGAGTTCATACATAGTCCCGTGTGACTGGAGCAGAACAAGCACCCAGTGTTTGCTTTACCTTTTATAGTTCAGGAGAACAAATAAAGTCACATATTTATGGTCACTGCTGTGTTTCTACAAATATTGCTTCTAAATTTATCTCTCTTAAAAAAGGCATGATATTTTTATGATTTTACATAGTTAATTAGATATACTTTGATGTATTTATGTAAGAATAAATTTATCTCCATTTTAGGTAATCTCATCTGAGTATACTACTATGATGATATATGATTCTTGTAAATGTAGAAATGGAGTCATTTATTATATTTTGTAAGGATTATGGGTTTTTGGCTGGTGAAAGATAAATGAGCTTAAATGTTTATAAAAATAAAGACTATAACTGATACATTATATAAAGTAAAAGTATAATGCATACATTCAATTGGAGTTACTTATCACTTTTATTGAACTTTTTTACTTACATTGAGACAATAATCACAAACATCTACCATCTACAAAAGAGGATCCAAATTAAATTCTGCACATAAGCGCAGTGTCTTTGGAGACTAAGTGCCCTGTAATGGAACTATTGATAGTGCTTGTTGGGCCCCTCATATGTCAAACACACACTGGTGAGACAAGTTTAAGGCATAGCAAAAGCTATTATTAGCAGCAATCGAATTCCAAGTTCTTGGCACAACTGTCATCTTCAAAAGTAAAAAGAGGAGTGCTGCATCTTGGCCATTGGCTTCATGCAAGATCCTATGAGCACCCAGTACACTGTAGTAATGCTCTCTAAATTAAGTTTTAATAAGAAGCAATACTGGGGATTGCACTGAGGACCTCACACATGCTGGGCAAGTGTTCTGCTTAACTAAACATTTTTTTTAATTTAAGACTTCTATTACTCCTTTTTCATAATGACAATTTAGTTGTCATAAACTTTTGGAGAACATGCTTTTACAAAGCCTGACAACAGTATTTATAGTATTTGAATACCAGGTATAGTGGTTTTTGTTTCTTTCTTTCTGATTAAAAAAGCAATTCAAGAAGCTTGACATTATCATATTGGAAACAAATAATTGGATATTGTTTGGACATATAGTAATTGCAAGATATCAAGTGTTTAATATTCTAGAATGTAAAATCATTGAAGTATGTGTCAAACTCTTGAGTTGACAGAAAATCTTACCTTTGGTTTTAACATTCTGTTAATTAGTACACAGAGAGAAACTGGCTTTCCAGAGTGTTGGAAAGCTGCAGGCACTATAGTTTTCAGGTAAATCTAGGCATTCATTTTGCTTTCTCCACAGAGATAAGGATGTGGCGTTTCTAATGCTAAGCCTATTGCCAGTACTGAACTCAGACCTTAATTACATTGTTAATACTTTTCCAAAAGGTGGTGTAAACTTAGAGTATGAAAGGGCAGGGTTGAGTTTTCCATACCTGGTGAGATCCTACTATTCTTGGACAGTATCACTGGCAGCTATGTCTTCATCTGGTCCCATAACCCTAAGGACCAACGTGCTAAAATGGGCTGGATCCACTTCTGCTTGGTGTGACTACGTAAACTGGAAACATGATCTAGCTTCACATTGGGCATAAGCAGTGAGATTTCTTCCTCCCAGTCCATACTGAATCTGAAACACTGTCACAAATTTTGTCATTTTTAGGAATAGGTTTGATTCCTGCTCCAGCATCAAGCCTAGTTGTCAATTGTTCTTCCACCGATTAACAAGCATGAATTAGCTGGTGATTTAATGAGAATTGAACTAATCATGAAAAATGAGCAGAGCATTGCCTCCTTGTCAAATGAAATAAAGAAAATGTGGAAAACTGTAGAATTTTTAGAAGGTATGTTGACAAAGAATTCATTTTTGGAAAGTTATCTCGCACTTGCCGGTTGTAGAATAAATTAATCATAGAAAATCTAAAGTTAAACTGACTTTCACTATATTTGCTAATATTACTACTATAGTACCAGTGGGACATTTAATGGCTCTATATGCCTAAGGTTTGTGCTAGAAAAGTCATTCTGTTCGCCTTAATTTCCAAATTGGTTCAATAAGAATAATAATATTTGAAGGGATTATTATAAAAATTAAACTAAATAAGAGTTGCAAAATTGGGGCTTGAATAGTATGCACTAACAAAAATGAACCATTATTGCTTTATGTTTGAAATGAATATTACTATCCTTATTTATACAGGAAAGGAGAATATTGAGGCTCAGATAGTTTCACTGCTAGCCTAAAGTTATGCACAACTACTATGTGGAAAGGCTCAGTAAACACATGACTTGTGTCAAAGTGATTTTAAAAATGACAGTGGAAATTTGTAATTTAAATTCACCATAGTAAGGTCCTGAGGCTGGTCCATTAATCTTACATTACCAAAAGTCTCCATTGATACATATGCCATTTCTATTTTCCCAGATCTTGAACTCCCAGTCAATTATATAATTCCGTTTCTAATTTCTAAAATAATATTTTACCATTTCTCCCCCCCCACCCTGTGTGTGTGTGTGTGTGTGTGTGTGTGTGTGAGTGTGAGTGAGTGATGGTATAACCTATGTTATCTGAGAGGTTCTTATCTTTTAAGCTCTACCCTACTGGAAGTCTAATACCATCCTTAAAATTTCTTTACACTTCCAATGAGACTTGTATCCTCTTGGTCAATTCTGTCTCAAACTACCTTTCTCTGATTTGTTTGTTTTCTGCTCTGAATCTCTGCTCTGGTACGTACCCTACTGGGAATAGTAATCTCATTTGTAAGCATATACCATTTACACATTTCCATATGAATCAATATGCTCAGCAATGTGAATATGGCACACCTTCCTGGATTCTAAGTAGGATGCAAAAACGCCATCAACTTATAACTGAATAGTAGATATCTCTAAATTTTAATATTTAAGGATCTCTCTCATTTTTCTTTCCTTTTTTGAATTTCCTACAAAATTCTTTTTAAATTCTAATTTAAAAACAGTTCTGCTATCTTCTGTTACTTTTTCTCCCACTAGCCCAACTTCTCAGACTCATGTTCTATTACAGGTGGCTTAACAGGATATTTTCCTAATCCTAAATAAACAATTTTCTCTTTCAAATCAACACCATCATCATACATAAACACTGGAATAGTAAACTATCTCAATTTTTCCTGGAACAAAAATGAGTGAAATTAAGTGCACACAATCCAGAAAATTTAAAAAAAATCAAAACTCACAATTAAAAGATGTTTCTATCAGAAAAGAATTCCAAATCAGAATTTAGAGTTTCCTTGAAACTTCCATACTGCCTTATGCACCTCCATGCACTGCTAGTACAGGGGCACCACATTTAAACACATTTAATCTTTTCTTAGAAGCAGGCAGTAGCTAGGTTCACAGAGCTTAGTCTCAGGTATCTGATTTATCAAACAAGGAGAAATTCGCTTTTTAGGAAGCAGTATTGAGTTTCACTTTCAATTTGCAATAAAATTGTGGTTCCATAATAATCTCTGCCTGAAGACTGATTAGATTCAAAATTACAAATGTTCTTGCTTCAATAGGTGTGTCTTCTGGGTGGGAATTATATTTTGTATTTATTCTCCAAATTTGGCTGCATTTAGTGGCTATTTAATTTTTGCCAAAATAATATTGGTTATTTGAGGTTTTTAAAAATTACCTTGTTATTGTAACATGCAACGTTATTATCTAAGAATTTATTAAATAACAAGTGCAGGAAGGCATTATTATGCTATTGTTTTGCTCTAACCTTTGTCTTTTGCAGCTTCACTCTCCTGTGCTTTTTGTTAATCATCAAATTTCTGTCATTAGGCTAATCTTTCTGCTCACTATTTCCTTAGATCTCTATTAGTTTTTAAATATTTAAAATGGCCCTTCAATGAGTTATTGTTCAAAACTATCCTGTGTAAGTCGAGGTTAAGAATTTCTGCAAAGAGTCATCCCCTATTGCTTATGATGGCACAAATATTTAATTTTTTAATAGGTTAAATAATTATAAAAATAAGGAAGTCCTTAAATTCACCTCCTTTCAGGTAAACTGCACTGAGAGTCTCAACAGGTAAGAAGGAATTTTTTTCCTCTCCCAACTTCCAGGACAATAATTCTTGAACTCTGTCCAGGAGTCCATTTCACACTCACTATATTTTATGCTTTGTTTTATTAAGCACATTTCTTGAACCCTATAGGAGCTGAAGAAAAATTACCCCCAACACATTCTCCTGATACAAGGCTAATTTGCTTCTCAGCCCTTATTCCTCAAAGCAAATCAATCCCCATTTGATTAAAATGTCTTAGTAAATATCAACCTTGGCACCAAAGCTGAATACAGGGATCTGTCCCAGACAAAGGCTACAGAGTAAAACCAACGGTGCACCACAGGGCTCTCTTCAGGAACTCTCATCAGGGAGTATTAACAGCGTAAATTCGAAGCTCTAGACCCTTAGACATAGTTGGACAGACAATTCCATAGATATAAAAACGCTGACATTCAAAGCAATTTAATCAAAGCTCTTGCCACTCCCTCTGGGTTCCCAATATAATGTGAGGATGTTTTAAATCATAGTGACTTCCATCCTTTGTCATCCCTGGAAAATTCAAAGCTGTTTTTTGAACCTGAAAAATCTTTGTATTTCCCTGCTCTTACGATGGGAATAAATTTTATATATGCTTCATATTTTAGATATTCGTCTGATTTTCTCTACTGGGCTATTTGCTGACAATGTGAGGCTCTTAAATAATACAGATAACAAGCAAAGAATGGGCCCCTCTCCTTGGTACACAGGAAATGAGGATGCTCACAGTGCCCCCTCCATGAGTTAGCGCAGTAGATTTGAATCGCTCATTAGAGTTCCAATGCCTCATTGTTGCCTATATGTGAACAGCTTAAGTGAATAGGAATCAGATGGAGGGTGGGGAAGGACACATAGAGTTTTCACATAATTCCTGTTGCCAGAGAAACCATTTTCTTGCTGTCTGGGCATGCACTGAGCAGCTTAGATCAACTGGAGGCTCAGCACAGCCCTTGCTGTGACTTTGGTAAAGAAAACAAACAGGAGGAAGAAAATACTTACAAAGAAAAGCAGAATTGACTATTAAAATGTTCTTTCAATTAGCGTGGTTTTATAGACTGGGTTTGGAAACACCCCCCCTGAGACAGCTGATACATCTGACTATATGTGTATTCTACACTTCATGTTCATTTGTATTTCTCTTTTTTATGTCTAGAAGACCATGTTGTCATACGTGTTCACATGTATGATGCATATTTATATAAGAATGCTCTTTCTCTTTTTTCCTTCTTTCTCTCACTTCCTACCTCCCAACCCCCAAGGTACCTCACACAAATGTGCTTTGTTTAACACATGAGGAACTTCTTTCTGGAAGAAAAGAAAAGGGGGCAGGGGATGTGGCAGAGACATAGTTTACTCACCAAAGTAAAAAAGAAATAACAGAAAATAAGGAAACACAAGGAAAGTACAAACTGTGAATTCTAGACTTGTTTATTTAACACTTGGATGTTTTTTGATGAAGAATGGTTTCTAAATATGAAAATTAGAAAATCAGTTAAGACTATGAGGGGAAATGTTCCAAATGCATAGTTCCCCATGTACTTTTCTACACATATTTAGTAAACGAGCTATATAATGGTTAAATATACTACTTTTTGCCCTTATGCTATTGAAGGAAAGCAATTGGTACTAATAAATTACATATGTATACATTATGACAGCTCTGACAAGAGTTATTACATATACTTGAAGATTTCTATTTGTAAAATATTTACCTGCATTAAAGATTTCATGAAGATTTGATTTCTTGTCTTTTCCAAAGACAGCTAATTGCCAAATACCTTTGATTCACAAAGATTCTGTAAGATTAAGTTCAATACTGAATTCCTTGATGCACATAATCCTGTGTAGAAATGATCACTAAAAGTTTGTGCTGCCTCCACTTGTACAGTTTTTTTTTTTGTTTTGTTTTTAAAGAGATAGGAGGGACAGTGAGAGAGACAGAGAAAGAGAGAAGCAACTTTATTTAGTTTTTCACATGGCCTTAGTTGCTCTAACACTTAGTTGTGCACGTGGTGCTGAGGTTTGAACCCGGGTCCTCGTGCTTGCCAGGCAAGCACCGAAACCGCTGAGCCACCGCTCCAGCCCTCCACTTGTACAGTTTTAATCAATGTGCCTACACTTCTGATATCACCTTTGTCCCCACCCCACAGGTGCCAACAAACATGCCAAAACCATCACTCTCTCCTGTTAACTTTCCTAACTCCTGTATCAGTCGTACAGCCTGCTAAATAATTCCTGCATAAGAAATGCCTTTTGAGAAGGGTGAATGAAGTAGCACTTTAGTCCAAAGGAATATATATTCTGCCCAAGATAACATTATAAATTGGGAGTAAAGTAGAAAACAGTTCAAAATTCAAATTGTCACATTTCAGTAATCGCTCAGTTCATTTCACATTTGTGAAATAAAAAAAATCACAAGTTTTCAAACATGGTCTCATATTTCAAAAAGTATAACCTTTGCTGGGGGGATGCTTTTAAGAAAATAATTTTAGCTTTCCATTCTTTCCAATTTCAGTCTAATGTTTTTTTCTGCTAACTCCTGTCTTAGATTGTTGCAATTCTAAAATCTCCCTCTGTTGTCAGTACTACATGCTAATTTCACTTACCCTGGGGATATGGCCTAATTTACATTCCTCTTTAATGACCCATCTTCTTCTGGCCAACACAGGTAGAAAATTGCTGATAGATTTTAAAGCACTCACCCTAGAATTATTTAGATTTTGTTTTGTTGTGTCGTTTATTTTTTACTTTCTATTTATCTTAGAGTGGATGGAAACTTTAAATTCGTTTTTTCATTTATGTGGTTTTCCTGAATGTTTTATTCTGTTTTACTTTCAATCCTTTAAATCTTTCTTCTTGCCTTTTATTCATCAATTAAACAGATCACAGTAAAAGCTTTTAAAGATTGCTATGTAATGTCATTACCCATCATGTCTGAATATAGATCTTGTCATTCAATACTGTTGCTGGTCTTACCAGCTAAAATATATCCAATCCCCTTTACTGTTTAGTGCATCTTGATGAAATTCTAATTCTTATTAAGGCCTCAATTCAAATTTCACTAAACTTAAGAGTGGTGAGTTTGTCATGCACCCCCTTTCCCAGTCAGCTTATTTGATGAAAGTGAAAAGATATAGCAGCCTTAGCTTGCACCAGGAATCAACGCCTTCTTGTGTTAGATCTGTTCATTATAAATGCAATTGACAGAGGTGTCTATTATAAGCTATTTGTTATACAATCCTTATAAATAGCTCTCATCATGTATAAGACAAGTCTAAATTTGTTTGGAAATAGCTTCTGAAGACACCCTGCTGTGGCTTCCTTAGCGTGCCAGGCTGGCATTCAGTGGGGGAGGCAGACACTCAGAGCAAACTTTCTCTAGTTGTCTTTCATCAACTTGAAAGGATGTGCTTCACATCCAACTTGAATGATTCACTGTAACTGGGAACATGGTTCACATATAACCACATACAATTGAGCAACATTTAGCCATACTATATATCATCTAATATAGATCTTGTTTCAAATTCTTTTGCAGATAGCCAGCTCAGCGATTTTGTTTGACATTGCCACATTTGTTTTTTCTAACTCTCAGGTTGACCTGCCATCCAGCGGAGGAAGGTCTTTATACTTAAACATGCAATGACCTATTCTCCCTAGAGACTATATGTATGAGAAAGGTAGAAGGCTTAGGCATCTTCAAGTTTTTTTTGGCCTTATGCTCCTATTCAATTGCAAGTTCAAAAATACATTTCAAAGTCAATTAAAAACAGTGTTTGGCTTTATCCACCATTTTGGATTATACACATCACTGCTCTCTGTGGCTTCGAGTAATTAGGAGCCGCTTTTTGTATGGAAAACGATTCCCTTAAATCCCAACCCTCTTTTCTATCTAACTTTCCTGAGAACTTTCAGAAAGTACAGCTGACTGATTATAATTGCACCTCTTTTTCCGTTTGGGCTCTGGAGGCGATATTCAAAAGCGAAGCAATAGTAGCCTCCAGAGCACTTAGGAAGGGGTAAGAGGAAAAGCAGGGAAGGTGAATAAGGAAGACTCTATAGTCAGTTCTTAATGGTGGAGATTTTCCAAGACACCATTTTCAAGGGTCATATCAGAAAATATGGTATTAAGGAAAGAAGAAAATGGACAAAATGAAAAAAATCTGGCAAATACACAGACACAACATAATTACAGGGCAGAAGCAGACTATAGAGATGAGCCAATCCACCACTTCCATCTCAGCTTCTATGTTACAGATGAAAGAGCTAAACACCATAAAAATCACCCATTCCAGGTAATAACACCCCTGTCTCTCTTCCACCTGTCTTCCTCACTCATATTTCTAATATTGTTTTATTTTTATTATTATTATTATATCCACTCTGGTCAAACTGTTTCTGATATTGCTTCTAGTCTGAGACCTGTCACTCTGACTACCTTAGCATTAGCATAGTCCCAGCCCACAGATGATAATGAATATTTCCTTGGTCAAGTCTAATCGCATGGCATTCAGAACCTTCTATGGAATGAGCGTTCAACCTATGAACTTCATATCATTAGCCATTCTTTATATACTACAAAGCTCAATAAGTATTTGACATTATTATCATCATCATATGTTAGATTACACACAGAGAATTTATAAGGATTTAGCTGTATTTTCAATTGCCAAGTTAATTATATCCTTAAAGCTAACCTGTCACCCAGTTATTGATTCTACTGTAAAGCTGTGGTGTAAGTACTTGCTAGATGATACTTGTAATACCTTTGGATTCAGGCTTATGCTCAGCTTCCTTTTCTAATAGACATCAATTTTGTGCAACATGGATACAACTCTGAAATTACAGGTACAGAGGGATTACCTATGGCTTTAACAATCACATGACTATGACAGTTTTCTCCCTTTTGACTTTTAAGAGCTACATATGTTTTTGTATCAAGTGGGACTTAACTATTCCTTCCGTAGCAATATTCTGTGATTTATGGAGCTTTCCTCTGTGTAGTAAGCTCCAAATCCAATCTTCCTTTTATCACCATGTTCATCAGTATGATGTTGTGGACTCTCTTGCATTGCCCTTCTGAAGGGTGAATATGGCATTATTATACCTAATAATGGACAAATAAGACTCCAGATTCATCCAGAATAAACTTGCTTCCTTATTTGCATTATAGTTCATTTTTCTAACAGCAAATCAAAAGTCACATACTTTAAAGTTAATAATAGAGCTTAATTTAATATCCATTACCTAATCCCTGCCCCCAAACACAGGGTCTTGTGCCAACCTAGACCTGACACAAGGTCTTGCTACTTATATTCAAGCAGAATTGTGTGGAGCAGGCACAGCATTTAAATTCATCAAGAGTTCTGATTTTGATGATTGTCTAGCTCTATGAATTTCAACAAGTTACTAATTCCACTGAGTTTCAGTTTCCTTTTTTGTAAATGGTGTGTGATCTTACCTCCTATGAAATTTAAATAATGTAATATGTGCTTAGTGTATAGTAATATGTGCTTATTAATGGAAATAACCATGATTATTTAGCATGAGGCCACTCTTACTAAAAATCTCTTCCCTGCAAGGGCTGAATTCAGTCTTCCAGACATGTTAATGCCTTAGAGAGTTCTGTTTGAGAGCTTGATGGCTTCTAGGTTTGTGATCCAAAAGAAGATTCATGAAAATACTGTGTTCACCAGGCTTGATGTAGGATTGACATAAGAGAAAACCTGTGGTGCAGGGTCAATACTGGGAAGTGATGAGTGAGCAGAGTGTTTAATCTGTGATCCAAGATATTAGGACTGGGGCAAAAAATCAATACCAAAAGTTCACGAGTAAATGCCAGGAGCCAAGCAACAGAAGAGACTAGAGGATATAGCTAAGAACAGCACCTAAAGATGAGGAGAAAAAGCTAAGACATAAACACATACAAACTCTCCTGAATAACAAACCATCTTTTCCAGAACTATTGTTAACACAGCACCTGAGAGACTCACTGAGGGCTAGGATAGCAAATGAAATTTGTAACCATGTGTCCAACTTGTTTCGGTGCCTGTGTACTTGTAAAATAAATGTGAACTGACATGGTGACTGCGGATTCAGGGAAGGTATGATGACGGCTCTAGTGGGAAGCAAAGCCCAGGCAGCCGACCTAGACCAGAGATGGCTGATAGGACTTCCCATGGGAGGATGACAGCTCAGTGAGTATTGAGGGCACAGACATTTTAAAAGAAGGGGATAAAGGGCATCCTGACAGAGACATGATAACTGGCAGAGACGCAGGCAGCGTAATGAAAGGAGTTCAGCTAACATGAGGTTGTGTGTGTTGCGGATGGGGAAAGGGGGGCCTGGGGAGGCTGCTTCAGTCAGTAGGACCCATCGCATTAGAGGCTTTGTGTCACAGTTAAGATGTGAGGTTTTATTCTGAAAGTAGTGGGGACTTTTCAGGTACTTTAAGCAGGGTAGTGATGAGAACAGATTTACGCTTTCTAAAGATGAACACTTTGGCAACGTGGAGAATGGTCTGAAAGAGGGAGAGTTAATAGTCTTTTGTAAAGTACAAGTGAGATGTGATGAGGACTTAACTATTGTGCTAATAGCTGGGATGGAAATAAAGAAACTGATTGGAGAGAGATTTGTAAGAGGAAACAGTGTGACCCAGTAACTTCAAGAAAAGTAGGATACTGGCAGTACTAAAAAGAAAAAAACAAGGGTTGGGGATTTAGCTCAGTGGCAGAGCGCTTGCCTAGCATGCGCAAGGCCCCAAGTTTGGTCCTCGGCCCTGAAAAAAAAAAAAAGAAAAGAAAAAGCAAGTAAAGTACTTTAAAAGAGTTAGTATTAGAGAGTCAAAGTAAATACATATGCAGGTTGGAGTCATTGGTTCCTGGCTCTAGAGACTACTATGTAGGACACTTCAGGTTCACTCATTTATGAAATAGAGTTAATAATACCTATCTTACAGAGCTGATGCAAGGATGAGCTATCATATAGAAATGGCACTTAGGCACTTGATACATAGTAGGTATTGTTAGTATTATTAAAGATGTACTTAACAAAATATAGAGGATTCCTATTTAGAGACACTTCATTAAACTTCTTTTCTATATATATTCTCCCATTAAATCCCAAATGATCTGTATGACATCTAGGATGAAATGAATCAACATGTGTAAAACACTTAAAAGAACTTCTGGCACAAACTAAAATGCTGTGTGTTCATTAACATATGCAACAAAGTAAATATCAAATCATTTGCTGTTCATTGTGAGGTTATTCATCATACTGAGAAGTCTGAAAAGACTGACTAAATTCTGTTTGGAAAATAAGGGCACCAAAATTAGAGTTTTATTAGCACCCTAAACCTGTAATAAAGTTTGATTATCAGCAAATAAACCTTAAAGAGGATATGGATTGTAATTTCTTTTCAATGAGCTCTTTCTGAGTTTTAGGAATCATTTTCAATCATTTCAAAGAAAACCACATGCAAATAGACGCATTTAAATGAACAAAATTTTAGTTGATAACACAGATTGAAGAGAGCATTTATGACTGTTAAATAAGTCAACCTAAGATCAGGCAATTCCCATCAGTAAAATATCTGCAAAGAATCTATTTCACTCTTTCAAATTTTGCCTCAGTCCAAGATATGCCAGTAAGGGCTGGAGCGGTGGCTTGGCAGTTACAGCACTTGGTCTGGCATGCAGGAGGACAGAGGTTCTAATCCCAGGCACCAGGTATACAACAAAGTGTCAGAGCAACAAAAGCCACATGAAAAACTAAATTCATTCTTTCTCTCTCACTCACTCTCACTGTCCTTCTTTCTTAAAAAAAAAAAAAAATGCCAGTAAATGTATCACTGAATCTTGGTAATATCTTCAGTGACATATTACATAGGTAAAATTTACTACCATAAAAGTAATAGTCTATTATTATTTCTAAAAATAACGGCCAACCTTTACTTACATTTACTTTAGTTTTCCTTTCATGCTGCATTAAGCTCCAAGGTTAAGAAAGGTATTTATGGGAGTAAAATCAGGGTAGAAATTGCTTTTTGCCAAATAGTAATGAAATCTAGGTATGTAAGAACAAGATTATCTCATTAAAGCAATAATAAACACAAAAAGATATTGGAGACCAGATGGAAATTCAAATAGGAGACTCTATAATGGGATATAAGAATGCAAATCACCCAGAGTAGAGTTTTTGCACATTTAAATGTAGTTGCTTATGTCATAAAAAGACATACACATAAAATACAATCTGTTAAACTATTTGTATTTGAATCATAAGAATTTATAAGTAGAGAAACATCAATGTTTACTTGAGAATCAATGCCTATATTTATTGTTGCTAATTTTAGAATGAGCATTAAGTATAAAGTTTCAAGTAGAATCTGATATAACAGCAAAATTCTAGAGTCAGAGGCTATAATTTTACTAAAAATCATATTTAGGTAGATCCAATAAAGGTAGTTTCAATTTCACCTTTTTAGTTTATTTTGGGTAATGGTTCCAATAAAAACACATTACCCATAAAACATAAAATTTTAGAAAATATCTGATTCAATATATAATTTAAAAATATCTGAAATCATTCTCCTTTTATTTCCCCTTCTCTTAGCAATATGTGCTCTTCTGCTTCTTTTTTTCTTTTCCAATTTACTTTTATTCTTAACCTTGATATCTCATTGACAATGGCCCTCCAAAACCTGCATTCTTAGTCCTCAAATTCCCGGACAGGAGGGTGATTCTTTGAAGAAGTAAACCAACTACATTCAGGTACAGGTGGACATTACAGTGATTGCTAGTGTCTTTGATCATTTCATGAGATATTTTCTAGACCTACAAATGAGAAGTGCAAAGGAGGTGAAAAATGTACTTGTAAAAAGGCAAAATCATTCTTCCTGCTCGCAAGGTGCTTCCCCACAAGGGCATCTTCCGGTCTGCCTCAAGAACCACTGATCTTGAGTCTGTTCAGCTCAAGTACTATTCCTCTTCGCTTCACTGTTGCTGTTTTCCCACTCAAAATTCCAGTCCCTTAACCTTCAAGGGAAAACACAAGAACAGCCCCATGCATTTTTGCAAAACTGGCTCCAATTCCACTACCTTTACCAAACTATCTCCTATTTTACATTGGGCTCTGATACTGATTTCCTATTTGAATATAAAGTCTGTAACTTAAATATGATTGACTTAAAGTGTTGCCTAATTGTTTAGTCTTCATTCATCTTGCCGCCTAGAGTTAATAGCTTCATCTAGTCCTCTGTTTTCCTTGGTAAAAAGGTAAAACCACTTAATTCCAGTTTCCTCTCTTATTCTCCCAGAAAAGATTGTCTGACATGACCAAAATATACTCACCCAAACACTAGGTTTGCAAAGAACACAAGAATTAGCTTGTTCATAGGCCACTGGAGGGAAGGTTATAGTTATTCTTTGAAGATGGCTGATGTACAACTCATAAGTAGAAAATGGGTGGGCAGTTGACTTTAGATTTATTCATGTGTTATAAACTGTGCTGTGCTGGAAAACCAGGTCTCGCCAGAGAAAGGAAAGAAAGCTCTAATTTGCAGTGTTTGCCAATTTCTATCGTGTCAATATACCTGCTATGGCTGATTTCAAGCTCCTGTAAGTGTTAGTCCAGCTTGCAAATCTCCTGAATGTTTAACAATTGGCTCACAAGCTAGTTCAAGCCCGCTTCAGCTTAACACTGGACTTATCATTAATGAACATACTTGACAAGTTCGCTGAGAGCTTTAGTGGAAAGTGGGGGGTCCATATTTTATCCTTCCTACTATCCTTTACTCTTGGCTAGGTTTAAATAACCCTGACTCAAAAAGTAAAAAGTTCTTTGAACACAGTGTAAGATAAAATTCTTAATGCACAACTCCTGTACAGTTCTCCTCACATCTTCATTAACCCAGTGACTTTCTTCTCCAGTTTGAGACCAAGATCTATATCTTTTTGGTCTTTATAGCCCAGTGTCTATCACATGGTATGACATGGTATGGTATGACATAAAAAATTAATGAATGAGTCATTATGTAAGCACTACATAACACTTTAAACAATGACAATTCTATGAAATAAATTGACTGAAAGTGCAATGTGGAATTAGCATTTTTAAATACCTCTTTGAAAATGAATTCCAAAGCTTCTCATTTTGATATCATTGTTCCTAGATTTCTTAACTAGACAGGTTGAAAACAGTTGCTGAATCCAAGCCTCAGTTTTGCATTTATTAAATTGCAAGTCAGAAAAACCCATTTTCTAGTCTTAGTCCTGGCAGGGATGGTCAATATAACCCAAAATCTAATGAACTAAGCCATAATCCACACATTTCTGATGTATGTGTGATCCTACCAGTTTCATATCTTAGTGAATACCAATATTTTATAAGCATGTTTGTGTGTTAGACATTGAGACAAGCAGTTTCATAGAGTTATAGAAAGAACATAATTCAATGATTAACTAATTTTGTTTCTCTAGTTTCCAGCTGTTTGTTGAAAACATAAAAAGAAGTGTGTTGAATGTAATATATGCAGTTTTACTTGAGAAAATGACCAAATAAACTCATGACATGGCAAATTAAACAGGTTGCAGGTAGCAAAATATAATTTATAAATAACCAAAAATGATGGCATCATAAATGCAGAGTTTATGTGTTTGTTTTTACCACATTTCTCACATTTGAGGTGCCTGAGTCATGATTAATACCTCTAGAGAAGAGACTTTTGGAGCCTTGGTTCATGGGCAGCCCACTGTTTCATCTAAAACAGTCATATCATCTTCACAGTCAGAGAGTTATGAGGATGAAAAACGCATCTGTGTCCATTCAACACAAAGTGATTTAGACTCCTTAGGTAGCAGATGAGAAATCTGGGAGCTTCGCACATTCAATCTCCAAATGTTTATCACAAAACCTGTCCTATTAACATTAATCTCTTTCTTTAGCCCTCTTACTTGTATTACAGTCTGTTCTACAACCAGAAGCAACTTAGAATTGTGCAACAGCCAGGGGGCTGAGTGTTTTAAAAAACAGCATGTTCGACATTGTCTTCTCATGAATTAACTTAAGAAACATGAACTTTGAAGAATGAGTTGATCAGCATGCATGTTCATTGAGTGGTGCTGTCTGTCTAGGTGGAAACCTAGTGTTTTCTATGTCTGAAGAAATGTTAAAACTTTGTTTTCTATACTGAACTCTGTAAATTTCTTCAGGTTGTCTTCCTATCTTGGCTAGGACTTTTTACCCTTCCTTGGTTTACCTTAAAGTTCTGAAACTACACAGATCTTGATCTTCACACACTACTTTTCAATATTCTTCTGTAAACTCTTGGGAGTTTTTTAAAGCCCATGATTCCAACAGTCAACTTACAAATTGGTTACTCTAAACCTCCCTCCCACTCTATATTTCTTGGTAGATATTTCTACCTCCTTGTCCATAAACAGCAAGTAAACACATGTCAAAATCTGAATTTATCATCTCTCCATTTCCTTCTTCAGAAGTTTTATCATCCACCCCATCATCCAAGACATGCTCCTGGATTACACAATAGATGCTTCCTTCCCACCTCCATATGCAGTCACTCAATGTCAAGGGAGGGGGGAATGGCAGTGTTATATTGTCTGGGAAGAGAGAATTGGAATATTTAGGAACAGTGTTAATTATCATGGCATACAATGTTCTTATTGTTTCTGTGATTGGGTGACTAATATCTGTCATTATTCTGTTACATGTATTAAATCACTTAATCAATCTTCATAGCAGACCAGTGAAGAAGGTGTTAGTGTTACCCCAACTTCATAATTAAATAACCTGAGCCGTTACTCTATTTAATAACCACAAAAGAGAGAGAAAGAAATCTTAGTTAAATTGAGAAATATTAGAAACCCTTACTCTTGCTATTAAGTTTTGCTGGCATGTTGATACATTATTGCTCTTCAGAGCTATTAATTAAATAATAAGAGAAGACATATATGATTTATTTTTATAAAGAGAGAGGGAGAGAATCATTTTTATTTATTTAGTCATGTGGCCTTTGCTTTTCTGACACTTAGTTGTGTATGTGGTGCTGAGCTTCAAACCCAGGTCCTTGTGCAGGCCAGGCAAGCACCCCAACCCATAAACCACTGCTCCAGCCCCCACAAATGATTTTTAAAGGAAATTCATCTTGCTTTCTTATTTTGTTCTACTTACTTTTTCTTTGATACACATAAGTGATTTTGGGGAAATCACTTCAAGTAGTAGTGAAGCTTCAGCAAATGAATACTGTATTTCCCCTTAGAACAACCATATATGTTATCGGGATTTTTGGAATACCAAATGGCAGTTGTAGTTCTGGTATGCAGTAGAGAATTCTAAGACTTAATTGCACTTGAAGCTCCATACAATTTGTTTTCAGATTGCTTTCCAACATCCTACTCTTCTCCAGGGGTTCCGTATTTCTATTAACTTTGCTGGATTATGAACATTCATCAACATGGGAGGCCTGGGAAGTCTCAAATAAACATGATGCATCATGTTTTCCTGAAGACAATGTTGCTTGTGGAAACTGGTGCCTTTTGGGGGATTATAAATGATAAAATTTAGTATAAAGAAAAATTAATATATGATTGTGAGGAAGCTTTTTAATTAGAAATATTTGGGAGAATAAAGAAAATATAACTATTTTTAAATCTACATTCTGGTAATGTATATGAAGCCTAGTGAGGGAAGGAAAGGAGGGAGGAAGGAATGAAGGGAGATGGGGGAGTGGTTTTTGATCCCTTTCAACTTACCTTGATAGTTAAGAAAATACTAACATAAATTCAGCTCTATTCAGCTTTTTCTCTGACCTTAGACAGTGTTTCTGTATCCTGTTTAAGATTACACATGTGAATTGAGTATTCCTCAGCTTCCAAAGACCAAAGGAAAGAGAATCACCCCAATATAAGAAAGTCTGTGGTCTTGTACACATTTAAACCTTCCTTTTCATTAGATGAGCTGCATCTTCTTTCCGCATTTTGAATAAAACAAAATCCCTCAAGTTTTTCCAAAAGAACACAATCCCATGCCAAATGTACCCAGTACAGTAATTCCTTTTGAAATCTTGTTTACAATCAAAATGGCAGAATTCTGATCAAATCAACCAGATGTCACATAGTAATATACTAATGAATTTCTTTGGAAATGGAGACCAGTAGGTGAAAATAATTCAGCTTCCAATTCTATGCCCCAATTGATAACTAATGTTTAGTCTTTCTCATCATAAAATCTTTATAATGGAAAAATGGAAGAAATGAAAACATTTGGATTTTTATCAGTGTTTAGAACCAAAGTATATTGCATACTTTATAAAGGATTATTGAAAAAGGTGTATATAAACACATGAATTTAAATTATAAACTTAAAATATTTTAATTTAAATTATTTAGAATATATTTCATTTTAATAAAATATTAAAATGAAATGTTAAAACAAATTATATGTTTAAATAAAATAAAGTATAAATTTTATAAATCTTAATAATTTTTATATTATTAAGCTCTGTATGTCAAAACCATACCAGTTTAACAGACAAAACAACCAGTGCTACTGCAGTGCTTGGCTCACATGCATGAGACTCTGGGTTCAATTCTCATCACCTCAAAAAACAGAAAAAAGTCAGGCAGAAAAATATTCAAGATGACAAATGGTAAACTTTGAATTGGTGATATGATTTTAGGGTAAATGCAGCCCAATTTATAGTCATAGTTTTTGTTTATTCTATCATTAGTTATCTATGTCCTAATAATGAGACATCTTTAATCATTTGATCAAACAAAAAACTGCATATATATATATATATATATATATATATATATATGCATGTGTGTGTATGTGTGTATATATATACACATATATAAATATATATATAAATAAAAAAGTAGGTATGACGATTTATTCCTAGTAGTAGAATGGAATTGACTGGAATATACAAAATTTGAATTGTGTTTTAGGTTTAGTGTCAAATGGGCTTCTACTAAACTCTTTAATAGGTGGGAGTTGCCAATTAACCCTCTGTCTCAAACACAAGATTTTTCAAAGTTGAAAAATAAAGAATTTTGTTCTAAGCAGAAAGAGGATAAATAAGCCTCTAAATTCATTTAAATTGGACTCATCTCTGAATTGATTAATACATATAATTTGTGAACTATCTCCCAGCTGATCATGCTTTATGGCTTTCCACAAACACCCAAGGCATGTTTCATAACAATTCGTGTGGCCAACGCAGACTCAAGAATAAAACAATTTATCAGCAAGAGAATCCTTATCTCTCTACACGAAGTGGCAAATGTGATCTGAATGTGCAGAAACATCACAGCCAAATACAATCTGACTTGAAACTGCTCGTTCAACCTTATTATGTAGCAAACAAATGGGTTCTTCTGCTTAGCTCACTGGGTCATGTATATTCTGTGCTACTTGGCTTTTTCTCAGGAAAAGAAGGCAAAATTCAGCAAAGTACATAAATAAAATTATTATTTTAGGTCCAAGTGATTTGTTTCATAATATCTATTTAACATTAATTCCTTATTTACAAAGAAGTCATGATTTTGAATTTCATATTTCAAACAGGAGTTATATTATTTCTTTTCCATGTGGCCTAACTTACTTAACTTTAGTATAGCAGTTATGTGGATATGTTAGTAATTTTTGTAAGTTTCCTGGGATTTGAATCTTTTGTGGCCTCATTAAAAAGGAGCTTTCCACATTCAGACAGAAAATAGAAATTTAACAAACAGATGTCAAATGGTTATGCATTATAACAATAAACTACAACAAGATAGTGACTTCATGTTATCTGAGGGACCTCTATACACACCGGCTGAATGAAGTAGGAATATACAAAATAAGACTTGGAATTCAAAGATGAACACAGTATAATACCAAAGGTAAGATTGTACTTTGTCTGCAGTTTGGACACTCATTTGACTTCACTGATAAAACTTATTAGAAATATGAAAATAATTCCTTATGACTTCACTACAACAAAAAGCACTCCAGATTTTCTTTTTCTTTTTTCTCTCTCTCTCTTTCTCTTTAAGAAATGCTAAGATTCTCTTTAGATAAACTTACAGTCATTTGAAAATTATAGAAAGCATTTCTGATTGAATGGATTAAGCAGGTTAATAGCATTTTTAGTAGAATGGAATTCCTAATAATCCTTCTCCTAACTTCCTGAAGAGATGAATTTGTACACATAAACAAGAAGAAATCTTTTAACAGCCCTGTGAGGAGGAGTGAACATGTATAGATTTTTTTTCTCAAGCTGGAGAAAAATAATTATAGTATATCTCATAGGCTCAAAAAGTTCATTCATCATTTAAGGATGAGAGGACAGGAGAAGGGCAATGTAAACATAGTAAAAGAGAAGAGAAATGTTGCCTTTAAGACCTTAAAATAATTACAAAGCTTTCAAAATTATTCATATGGGAAATGACAGATCACTTTAGAAAATACTCATTTTATTTTTACAATGAGGCTAAAAAAGACATTTGCTCCATAAGATGAGGTTGGAGGTCTATTGGTATTCAAGGTGAATTTTTTAAATGTTTTTATTATGTGTTAGACACCATGTTCAGTTTAACAGAAGCATGATCTTATTTAATGTTTATAACAACCCTTGGATAATTATTAGTAGCATCTCCATTGTAAAGACAAGAAAACTGAAGCTTTCAGAAATTTCATAATTTGGCTAAGAGGAAAAAAAAACGAAGAGATATAATTTGAATTTAAATCCTGGAACTCAGACTCAAAAGAGTAAAGTATTTTGAAACATGTTTTATACTGCTTCCTATCAAAATGAGAAAGCAGTTGATGTGAAAGTAGACTCAGCCTCAACAAATGTGGATGGCCATCCAAATAAATAACAGCTTTCAATTGCCATGGAATCAGCAGACGCCACAGAAAACCAACGCGGCGATGTCGAGGACAAACATCCAAAACTTCCTGAAAGAACGAAAAGAATGTTAAAAGAGATTAAATGTTAAACATCAAAAATGTTAGAACCAGGCATGGTGGTGTACAACTGTAATCCCAGCATCTTGGTAGGCTGACGCCTGAGGATTCCAAGTTCAAAGCCAGCCTCAGCAACTTAGCGAGGCCCTAAGCAACTTAGCCAGATACTGTCTCAAAATATTTGTTCTGAAAAATGGAGAGCTGGGGATGTGTCTGAGTGGTTAGGCACCAATGGGTTCAATCCCCAGTATAGAATAAAAATTGTTAAAGACATCAAAGAAATAAGGAGGTAGAAATGAAAGAGGATAGAGATCCCACTGACAAGTAAAAGATTAACCTCAGGATATGGCATTTAGAAATATATAAATGTTTTCACCATAAAAATGATAAATGTTTAAGATATATTTAAACTGCCTCAAGTATTACACAGTGTAAACATGAATCAAAACAGCACAATATCTCATTAATATGTATAATTTTATGTTTTTATGAGTATTTAAAACAATTTAAATTAAAAAATCAAAATACATAATCCACAGGAAACACATTGTAGTCATGAAAATTCTTAAGATGCGTAACATTGATCTGTGTGGTTCAATCATTATTGAAACCAGATGAAAAGAAATCTAAAAGAGGAATAAAGTAATGAAAACACCAGATCACTGAACAAGTGAAGGGGTGGTTGTTTGTCTTTTAGAGTGACATGAAAAGTATAAAAAGAAATTATATTGATCAGTCTATTTATTGGGAAACTGCCTGTCTTCTTTTGCCATGAATGTGCATGGTAATCAGAAGTGCTAGAAATAAGAGAAATCTCTTACTTTTTGCTAAAATGTGTGTGATAAGGAGGGCCAGGAAAAGAGAGCTCAGATCCATATCATTTAACCTCTATATGCTAATATATCTGTCCTTTGCCTATGATGAAAGTAAAAAGCAACTGTGGTACATACTACCTGATTAATTCAAGTATATAACTATATGTATATAAATCAATAATAACTTAGGATTAATGTATTCCTTATTTATAGCATTGCCAAGGATATTAAATGTTGCCACTATAGGAAGGTTAGGCTACATTTAATAATTTCCAAAGCAGGTGAGATGAACATTAATTCAGTTAAGCTTAAATTTGCTTTTAAGCAGTCATCTTGCTTAGGGAATTAACTTGCAACAATTGAATGATTATGTGGCACTAAGAAAGACAAGAAATACCATGCAATGAGAAGACTGAAAGTATTTTTTAAAAATTAGGATAGAAGGTTGCTAGAAATCTTGTTCCTGGTAGCATCCTGATGGGGCAGCAGATACAAACCATCAAGGCTTTAAATGTTTTGCTTCTTCGGGGGAACCTCCGACTTCTGTGAGAAGTCCAATTAATTTAGGGTTTAGGTAGGGGGAAACATGGGACCATGGGGAACCCAAGCCGGGAAACCGTGGAATGGCACCAGCCTTGGCTGGTTCTGTCATTATACTTTTGTTCTTGATTGTTTGATGATGAATCCCTCCTAATTGTAAGACCATGTTTAATGAATAAAAATAAATAAATAAATGTTTTGCCTCTTAGCTCTAAAAAATTGTTTGCTAAAACCATTTGTGTAATAAAACATGATACAATGTCAGCATAGTGGAATTTACCCCATTAAATTCTGTTTTTCTTAGATAATAGGGATATTTTGTTTCTTTTTATTGTTGTTGTTCCAAGGTATATTTCACTAACTAGTTATAAATTAAACTACCTAGATCCAGTTACTCCTCTCTAAAGGGATGACCAGTAGCCAAACATCTAGAAACCCTGAGATATGGGTATCACTGAAAGAGTCAAGAATATTTGCGTAGAGAAATGACTTCCACAGTACAGGAAGGCTCCCTTTGGATGCTTGAAATGTTTCTTGTGAAAGAGAAAATAAACTTCCTATACTTGACATCAGACGAAGAACAAGGATAAAGATTTTAGTTTAATGCATATGTATCCTGAAAACATATACAGATGTGGTTGTGCTTGCTCATCAGCAGAAAAAGGCATGAGAAGGGCAGGCTATCATTATTTGCCTACATTATTTATTATATATATTGATGAGCAATTTAGTTGTCTACTTAAAGGAACCACTATTCCTAATAGTAGTTCAAAACAAACAAAAAACCCCAACAGTAATTAATAGTCTAATATTATTGAATATACAATTCCCCAGGCACTGCATTAGATGTGATTTAATATTAATGTATAGATACTACCTGCTTTTTACATATAAAAGAAGAGATTTTGGCATTTACTAGCTGTGTCTCCATGTGTCTCCAAGTTGCTCAATTAGTCAATGACAATCCCAGAATTTTAATCCAGGTGGGACTGACTCATCTTTTGCACTACATCATGAAGCGTCCATTTTTAGGGAAAGAGGTCTTTATTAAATGTGCTTGTAGGAGATAAACTCTTTAAAGACTCCTGCTTCAGCTGAGGGACCAGGAAAACTCACTCTGTGTGCATGTGTGTGCTGCTAATTTATGATGCAAAATTTGAGGAAGGATTTTAGATTGTGTTCCTTAATTGGAGGAAACAGAAATCTTTAACTCTAGGATACATTTAATGAGAGGAAGAAGGACTCCAGAGTGAGTCCTACTGTAGGATTTTGTGAGGGTTAGTATAAAAACATTGTAACTTTAAGATAATTTAGCTTTCCACAGTTGAAATTGCATGTATGTGTATAATTTGGCTTAAAGGGATTTCATAAATTTGCTAAAAGAAGCTGAAAAATTTTGGGAGACTCAGATGTGTGAGGAAAGGAAGAAAAAGTATTATGTTAAGCACTTTGGGTTTGTGATTTTAGTTATTCTTTTTGACAGCCCTGCAAAATAGTTATATTAGAATATGGAAAAGATTCTGGAAAATTGTCAGTGGTCAGAGCTTTTATAGAGCAAGGATCTGAAGACAGGCTTGTCTGGATCTAAAGTTCCCCCACTGTACCCAATCCTTCCTTTGCAAAGATGTCTTTGAAAAACATGTCTTTGCAAAGATGACAGTTTGGGTTTTGGACAAAAGAATCATGGCAGCAGGATATTTTTCTGAGATTACACATGGTACCAAGCAGCCAGTGTTACCATGAAGCTAGTGGTGAATGGAGCAACACCCAACTTCTAAAAAGATGAAGTCATTCATCATTAGAAATAGTTTGGACTCTAAACTGGAGAACAAAGGTGAGGATAGGTGAGGCCAACCCCTCTAGTGATTGTATGAACACTGTTGTGTAGCCTCCAAGCCAGTGGATTATTTGGGAAAATAAGTCAGAGGCAGAAAATACAAATCTAATTGATTTGAAGGAGAGTTATACTCCCATGTTTCTTCCCTAAGTCTCTAAAAGTTTGTATTTGACAAAGATTAAGTAATGATAAATTAGAAATATTTGTGTAGACAGGAAGTAAAACTTCTTTGTGAAGCAAAGAGAAAAAATAATTGCTTTTCTCAAGCTCTGGACCTTTTTTTTAACGTTGAGTGACCCATAATTATGCATTAACAGCATGTGTCATAGTAATACTTCATACAAACATTTTATGAGTACCGATGTATATTTTTGTCCAAAGGAACAAGTGAAAAATGTAGCTACTAATATTATAATTGTCACTAATACTAACAATAATCACTGAGCAATTGCTTTGTCCCCAGCACTGTATTAGGTACTTCACAAATCCCTTTGTGAAAGGCATTATTCCCCATCCTTTTCAGATGAGGGAGCCTCAGGTAGAGATCACAGACCTTCCCCAGTTTTCATGATCAGTAAGTGGCAAAGACATAATGAACCCTAGCCCTCTAGGTCCCTGCAGGTGCATGTGTATACCATAGCATGCTACCATCCTGGCACACTGGGTTTTGTATCCTTTCTGTTTTTCACTGTATATCATGCTTACCAGATACTGAAGTCTGATGAGGTCTATGAGCCTGAGAATTGGACAGGATCATGATGCTTCCAATTTAAAACCATTAACAGTTGCAACGCCTCCTCTTTCTAAAAGTTCAGTGAAAGAAACTATTGATAGAAAAGCCTGTAAATTGTAGGCAAAGGCTTCTTTAGTCTTACCAACTCCCATATGCATTAGTTAGCATAATCATTGAGTAGTGATTAATTATTGAAACAACATGACCACATGGTTCATACATGTACAAATTTTAATTCAGTGATGAGATCATGCATTTCTTTGTTCCAGATTCATTTGGTCACAAAGGATAAATGTGAAAGACACAATCTGATATTTGATATTTGAATATATTATGTTTTTCAGAGCTTTTGGAAACTAGCTTTGTAGTATGAGAAACATTATATATAAATATGCAAAATTAATGACCTAGTTATTATCTAATCAGAACCCGAACTTCTCCTTTTGCAGCTCTTAGCACTTCAATCCTAAAACCTTAGGAGAAAGAGATGAGAATATGTTTACTAAATGAACAGAATGTTCTTTTCCAGACCACTAGGCCATACTTGACTGTCCATTTTAATTGATACTATATTGCTGAGAACTCTCAGTGGCTCCCTGAGGATGCTCCCCGATGCTTCATACATCTACACCTGGAGGTGAGCTATGTCAAGAAGGTTCAAAAACTAATTGCTTTAAGCGGTTTACATGCCATCTACTCCCTCATTTTATAACTTGCAGTCTGCAGATGCACATCTGTATACCTATCATTAGTGCTTTCATTTATAAACATCATTAAATATCAGTATTTCTTCTTTGAAGGTTATTTTGCCATGATACCTATACATTTAAAAACATGCTTGACAATTGTTCTTAATACAAACCTTTAACTTGAACCTTTTAAATTGCTTTACCAATTACCATTGATTTTTAAAAAGACCATTTAAGTAGCAAAGTTGAGAAAATAAAAAATATCTCATTAACTCCTGTCTGTACACATGCGCAAACACATTATCAACATCCCTGACCAGGTTGGTACATCTGTTATAATTTATGAGTTTCCATTAACATAGTATCACCCACAGGCCATGTTTTAGAATTAGGGTTAACCCTTGATTGTGTATATTCTGTGAGTTTGGACAAATGTAAAATGACATGAATGCACCAAACAGTCCCACCCAAACTGGTTTCACTCCACTTTAAATCCTCTCTGTTCTGCCTACTCAGCCCTTCTTCCCCTGACCTCCAACCACCACTGATGCTTTTACTGTCTCCATGGTTTTGATTACCACTGACTTTTAATTTTCCAACACTACTTCTTTGGCCAAGCTAATCTTTGTCCAGTTTTTGGAATGTGATTTTTTTTTTATGCTCTTTACACAACTGAGTGTGCCAATTTCTTCTCTGTCAATCATTAGATTTTATTTTCTCCAGAAATCAAGATTAAGTCCCATCTATTTCAGGAAGCCTAAGCTAAGCAACCATCTATTATTTTCCTTTTTCTCCAGTAACTTAGGATTCAGCATCATTCAATACTTCTCTTACAAATAATTATTAAGTGTCTACTATTTGCCAAACCCTACAATAAACCCAGGTACTATAATGGGATTTGGTACATGCATAGTTCTTGCATTCACAGAGCTTGTAATTAGCAGGGAATAGTAAGAAGTCAAGAATAATAATAACAGAGTGAAATAAATAGCATCTAGAAGGGGGGAATATTCAAGTACATAAGATTGGTACCTAACCCAGACCCAGGACTTCAGATAAGTCTCCTCAGATAAGATGAAGTCTATATAGAGTCCTGAAAAAGGAATATAAATTAGCCATGTAGAAAAAAAGTTCTAGGCAGAGAGAACAGCATGTGAAAGCACACAAAGATAACAGTTTAAGAATCTTTAAAATGGATAGAAGGTAGAATAGGAGTTCTTAATTAAAAGAGATGTAGAAGGCCAAGTGTAATGGCACATGCATGGAATCCCAGCAACTCAGGAGACGGAGGCAGCCTCCTCTCAAATTTGTGTCTGTCCTGGGCAGTTTATCAAGCCCCTGTCTGAAAATAGAAGAAGCATATAGTTCAGTGGTAGAGCACCCTGAAGTCCAACCCCAGAACCACAAGGAAAACAAAAATCAAAAATTGAGATAAGGTAAAGGAAAAACAGGGCCATTGTAAAGCACCTTGCAAGTCATGTTAAAACATAGTACTCTCCTAACTTGCACATTTAGTGTAGTTTTTATTGTAGTATCCATTGTCATTTTACAATTGCATAACTCACAGGATGTAAGATATAGGGAGAATTCAGAGTGTTCTATTTTAATTGCTTATGTGGTAAGTGCTCTATTTAGACCAATTATTCAGCAAATATATCTGGGTGACCTAAAAGCAATCACTATAGTTTTATCTACTCCTCTATTGTCCTGAGGGACCAGTAGTAATACCTTTGAAGTCAAAGAAATAACAGGACATCCGTAGAGACAGAAATTAATCTAATACATTGATGAAGAACATAACATGAGCAATTCTTAAATTTAGAGTCCTTCGTGTGTATTCTCTTGAACTACAAGATAAACAAGTAGAGATGACCCTCTAGTGTGTTAGAATAACATCACTAAGACATAGATTAAAAATGTTCAAATAAAGATAAAATATATCTGGGGGTGCCAGTAGCACATTCATAAACTAGTGGGTACAATATTCAAGGTTTGCATGAATTCTTCCTTTTTAGCCTTTTGATAGAAATTGATGAGAGGTCAATGGTTAGAAAGGAATGGAAATTTGCCAGAAATGTCAGCCTTCTCTGTTGTGAAACATCCTTAGTCTTATGAAGACTCAGATGTTACACCTGTAATTTATATGTGAGCAAAATGCTTCTTTCAAGTTCACCAGACTATGAACTATGTGTTTAACACATGGTGTCTTAGAATGAGTTATGTTTTGATACTTATAGAAATTGTACATGAAAATGTTGATAATGAAAAATAAAAATTATAAGATGCAGCACATTCAAGTTCTTTAAATATTTGGGATTTTTTTCTGATAAAGGAAGATGGAAAACCAAATTCAAGGTCATGGGAGAGGCAAGTTCTTATTTAACAACTCTTGCAAAACATTATTTCATACCTTATCCTGACAATTGAATAAGAAAGCTATATATTATATGTATGCTTTTTAATTTACTAGAAATATCAGCATGTAGTTAGAAATGGTTTAAGTGACTTCACCAAGAAATTCACAATAGGATTTTTATAAGAGCATTCACAGCAGCTTAAATCAGACCTTGAAACTGGAAACAACCCAGATGCAACAGGTAAATGACCACATTATATTATAATGGGATACTACTCAGCAATAAAAATAATTAAATTACTGATATGTGTCACAGAATGTATGAACTTTCGAAACATTATGCTTAGCAAATAAAACCATTCCCAAAAGGTACACACTGTAGAATTCCATTTATGTGAGATCTTAGAACAGTAAGTTCCAACGCATAGTGACAGAAAGCAGATTAGTAGTTTCTTTTTTAAATTTATTTTTTATTAGTGCAATATAGTTTTATATAATATTGGGATTAGTTGTCACATATTCCTAAATGCACACAATTCAGCAATACAATTTGTTCAATATCCCCCCGACACACATCCTTTTACCTCCCTCCTCCCATCCCCTGAACCCTTGCCTTCATAAAAAATCCCGAATACAGTGACATTCTTATACCTATGAAGAACATAGGCTATAGTATATACAGTGACTGCTTAGGAGGAAAATGGACAAACTCATTTATTAGATCCATAGAACAAAAACGCAAAACGTTAATAGTTATGAGAGGCAGTTGCAAGATACTTCGTAAGATATTTGAATAAGCTATGCTGCATACTTGTACAAAAAAATAAATGTTCTTTTTTTTCTTTTTAAAGAGAGAGGGACAGTGAAAGAGAAACAATCAATTTTTTAAAATTTTTATATCTGGCCTTCTTTTCTCCAACATTTAGTTGTGTACCTGGTGCTGGGGTTTGGACTTGGGTTGTTGTGCACGGCAGGCAAGTGCTTTAACTGCTGAGCCACTGCTCCATCCCAAATTAGTAGTTTCTTAATGGTCACGTGAAGAAAATTGGGGGAAATGTCAAAGGAGTACAGAATATTTGGGGTGGTAGAAATTTCCTAAATCTTTATTAGAGTGGTATTTACACAGATATATTTGCAAAAAATCATCAAACTTACAACATTTTATCTAAATTACACCTTTATTATAAAAGTGTGTGTATATATAACTACACACATATGTATACATATTTTACTATTTTTGTATATATATTAGTTTTCTGATAGCATCAGTTATAGTATTTGGAATAATTATTATGAAAGATGGTTCTCAAAATACATTTTTCTAAAAGTAACATGTTCAATTTTGATACTATTATAGGATTTTCAATTTCTTTTTGGGATTAATAGGTTCTACTGTAGCTTTGATCTATTTACTGGAGTTATCAAACTATGTAAAAGGAAGTGGAATCAAGATTTATTAAAGCATATAGATTTAAAATTTCACATTCTAATGCTGTATTTCAATTTCAATCCCTCATTCTGTGAAGACTGGTCATCATTCTGTATTGTGAAAGACAAAACCAGAGAATACTTCATTTAATTACAAAAATATTTCTAAATAGAAAATTTTCACAGTTTCAAAGTAATTTTGATATTTCAACTTCTGTTTAGAAAGTATATTGAAAAATAGATCCAACATTCATGGACTGTTTCATTAATTTCCATGGTAGCCTCTAAGCACATAATAGGAACAGGAAGCCATCACAATAACTGTTGACATCATTATTACTTCCTTTACATCTTATCTGTCTTCACAACTCCTTTGTCAGATGTATTTTAGAGTTCTAAAATTTTTAAGCAGATCCTATAAATCTCATATTTGTATTTACTTTGATTCCCCCCCCCCTTTTTTTTAGAAATAGCTGTGTGGGAATACAAAATGTTACTTCACCTCTCACTTCAAAAAAGCCTGTGCTTGTTCTTCACATTTCTTTCTGCTTCTCACTAATAGAAATGTTCATGTTTTTCATTATACATTCTTATGCATCTATGAACCGTAAGAATTAAGCAAATTTACATGATCCTTTCAGTAGAGGTAAAATTTCAATAATTTATGGGTCCTCTTCTAATGTCTATTTCTCTTTTTCTCTTAAAAGTCTTAAAATTTTGCAGATATTATATCTAGGACCATTTTTTTATCTTCATAAACAAGAAACCAAATTTTAAACCTGTCAGACTCAAACAAGTTGAAACACAATATTTAATAAGAATTTGAATCCATTTTTAGTAGAAAGAAAATAATTTGTTAGTCTTTTCCTCTTTGTAAGAAAGCCAAAGAGACAACTGCTGCCAAAGAGTACATGAGATCTCAATGTCTTTTAAAGTGACACCTTGACCTTCAGCCCAAGGCTGAAGAATAGGTGACATCTCTTAGTATCATTACATTGGATAGTTTTTATAGTTGCTACAAAGCTTTTGGCAAATGAGACTGAATATAAATCAATCAAGAAATTGAATAACTATAAGGTTATTCAAGGTTATAGTTGAATAACTATAATGTTCTTCTGTGGTAAATGTGATGAATAAATTATTTTTGTTAGTCCAATACTCATTTTACTATATAACCATAAGTTCATTTTGCATTTTAGGTGTTCACAGTTTTCTCTTCAGTTGTTGTCCATAAAAAACTGGATGTGACAGCAGCATTTTAAATTATTTATTAATACATTCAACATGTATTTATCAGACAACATAGCTGTGCTGCACATTGGGCAAGGTACTAGGAAATACAGGTGTGGTCCTATTTCTACCAAACTAAGAGTCATGCGTGTGCTTGCGCGCGTGTGTGTGTGTGTGTGTGTGTGTGTGAGCTTCTGTTCCACATGTATAAAGATTATGCCTAGCATTTCTAATTGGTGAGAATTAACATCTTCATTAGCAAGTTATAGATCTTCTAACAATTCGCACATGCAATTTAAGCTATAATTTAACTAAATTTAGCTCCTTAACAGGGGGACTTTGGAACCCAAATAGTGGGCATAATGAGAAGCAAATCTCGAGTGAATCATGTGGTATACATATTCACCAACTAATAGTACAATCAATAGCAGCAGAAGCTCTGGGTTAGCCATGGGCCTCAGAAGTCCCCACCACTTAGGAGCCGGAAGAAAGCTGCGCTCAGGGATTTACCAAGGCACATGTTAAATACCAGTTTCCCCAGTCTCACTTCAAATATTGAGCCTGCATCTGGAAGTGGAAAGTTCAGTATTTATTTTTTAACCAAGCACTGAGACAACACAGCTTGATTGATTACCACCACTGTGAGGCCATTGATTTAGACACTAGCAGTGTGATATATAAATTCCATCTTTACCTTGCAATAATGAGTCTCATTTAGACCCTGCTTGACTGCTTCTAGTGACAGAGAGCTTAATACCTCTGAAAGAGAATGTTTCACTTTTAGCCACTTTTAATTATTGTAAAGGATTTTACTTTTCTGAGTTAAGGTGTGCTTGCTTCCTGAATGGTCTGCCTTCTGGACTAACAGAAGAAAATTAATTTCTCTTTTTCATCATGGCCCTCCATAGTCTATAATTTGAAAATGACCAAATCTTCTCTAGAAATGTCTCCTGCATTTAACACACTTGAATGTCATGGTCTCAGTTCAGATATGATTCCATCTAAAGGTTCTTCATCTATCCCTCTTTTTCTTTCTCTTCCTTTGGGAAGCTGAAAGCTTTAAGTTGAGAGGGAGAGAAGCCTATTATGGAAACACATGTAAATAAATGATTTAGCTCTGACTACAACAGGAACAAAAATGACACAGTGTCTTACCAGTTTCTGAAGGGCTGATTGGAATGTAGCCATGGTGCTAGGTGTGTACAGAGGGAGAAGTTAACATTTATGTGGATGGGCAAGTGTCAGAAGTCATTTGGAATTCTTGGTGAGAAGATCTCAGGAGTAGATCCCTGCCACTCAGCCATCAATCAAACAGGAACAATGACTTGCAAAACAAATTTACCTCAAAAAGAGATAGAATGAAGGCACTAGAGTCAAGCTCCATCCTGATTGCTTTATTTTGTTTAGGGAGTTCATTTTAATTTGAAAATCACATTTCATCTTCAATATATCACAACATTCTTGGAATTAATTCTAAAGATGATAAGCGAAAACTTCACTGAATGGGGAAAAGAACCAAAGAATGACATGCTGAGGAAAAGAGTGCTGCAGATCACAAAAAATAACGATATTTAGCTCATCATTATACTTCCCCTTAAGGAATCAGCACTAATCTTTAGTTGATAGAGAGCAACTGTGCTCATAGTTGCACAAGGAATCAGAAGTATAAGGATGATAATAATGGTTCCCTCCCAACTACTAGGGAAAATAATATTATTGAAAATTAAACTTTTATTGAGCACATACTAGGCATACTGTGACTTTCAATTAAAAAAAAAACTATGCATGCTTCTGTGTGTTTAAACAAAAACTGGGGATGAATAAAAAAAGTCATGATTTTGGAACTTCTCTGACTGCTGCTCTTATGCCCTCCAGAGGATTTCACTCATGTGGGGCTGTTAAAGAAAGGACAATGACAAATTGAAGGGAGTAAGGAGGAATGAAAGTGATAAAATGTTTAGAAGACAAGGTTTGTCAGAAAAGGTGAACCTGACACGTTCAGCCTGAAAGAAAAGGAAATAACCTAAGGGACACTAGAGAATGATCCAAAATAAACTGGGACAGAAATCAATTATCCTCATTAGCAAAAAGGGCAGGTCTTGGGGTGACATTCTTAAATTGAGCCATGAATGATATGCGGCTCAACATTCGAAAAGTCTTCTAAATTTTTTTCCCCAAACCTGTTTACGAGAAAAGCAAGCAAGAGATTTCAAGAACAGGTATCAAGGGAAACCACCGTGAAAACTTCTTTGACAGGAACATTTAAGGCCAAGATGGGACATCGAGCCCATAAATAGATCGCTTTATATATTAAATTGATCTTGCTGTATGCAGTCTCATAAATGTAGCGTAAGAAAGCATGTTAGTATAATATACGGCTGTACTGATGCCACACGCTCTTCTGTGTGTCGAAAATTTAATGTGCAGTAATGAATTTTGTTTGTGCTGTTTAATTATCTTCTTACTTTCACATGCATAATTGGCCATCTGAAATTTATCTGGCCAAGGTAGAATTTCTTAATCCCGCATTTGTGTGGAACATAGATATGAATATTAACCATACAGGGTGCATCATATCTACATCCTCAGTGATTTTTTTTCTGAAAACATGAAATGCTCACTCTTGTTCATACTTCTGCATTTCATTTTCATTCCATTTCTTGGCTCTCCACTCACCTCTTTTCATAATAAAGAAATAAATATGAACCTGAATTCTCAGGATGATTGGAATTTTATCTTTAATAAGCACAACGTTTTCATAGTTTCTTTTGGAGACCTAGACATTTAAGTGAAACTATGAACCAGTAGTTCCAAAAGAGCCCTTTAACAGGTTCTTTGGTTGGTTCTGTGTTAAAGATAAAAGACCTGTTTCCCACCTAATCCTATTAAAGAAGTGGGGGTGGGGAAATATGAGTGTTTTGTTTTTGTTTCATAGGCACTAGAGTTGAACCCAGGTAAGTTATGCCTCACTTTAAAAAAAAAAATTTTTTTTTTGAGGCAGTGTCTTGCTAAGTTGCTGAGGCTGACCTCAAACTTGAGATCCTCCTGCCTCAGCCTCTCAAGTGGCTGGGATTAGAGGTGTGCACTACTGTATCTGGCAGGAGAAATATGTTCTGACCTGAGGCAATTGCTGTTTTGTATATGAGTCTTATCCATTCCAAGTGAAGTGTTAGTTGAGGGATCATACTTGATCCTAACTTTACACAGCAAGCTTGAAAGGCACTAATTATTTTCTTTTTTGATCATTTCCAAGTAGGAGCTAAAATATTTAAGGCTGAGGGTGTAGCTCAGCGGTAGACACTTGCCTAGCTTGAACGAGACCCTAGGTTTGATCCCCAGTACCACAAAAAGATAAAATAATGAACATGCTTTAAAAAATCTAAGGTGCAGTTCACAGGGGGAAAAGTGTGTGAAGAAAATCTGTTGATGAGTAAAATGAATGTTCGTGCTTATACTTTTTTATTGTGGGCCAATGTTTAGTATTTCTAGGATGACATAATAGATTCCTGTTATATAAGCACTGAAAGGGGTTTAGCCAGACCAGAAAGAGTATCGGGTACAATGGCTGTGAAAAGCAAACTCTTCGGTGATTAGAGGACCCAGAGCTCTGAACTCTGCCCCTTCCATTGTATCATTAGAAAAAGCTTCATTATTACTTGTTAAGCATTTAGAAATTTCAGTAGGTTTGATTCTTAAAGATCTTTAGTGGGATTTTTCTTGTCTAATATTAGAGCCAGGCTGTAATCCATGCTCTATTCCACTGTTGTATCAAGTTTTAAACCATAATGCGATATTTTCTGCCGAATGAAGTGAAACATTGGTGCTCAGTAACAGAACCAGCAAGGGCACTATTTGCAAAGCAGTAGACTCAAGGTAAAGGAGCAGTGATCTCATGATTAGGGATAGAATTAACCTTTCAAATAATCAAAGGGCTGAGAATAACTTGTGCCTGGGATGTGGCGTAAGGAAAGCATATGGGGAGGGGAAGAAACCCTTTGTTGGTGGAATAGTTCATGCTTGCAGATTTCAGCATACAGAATCCATGCCAAGTTCATTAGAGCAGCATTAAGAAACACGCTGGCTGATAGTGATCTAAGCTTATATCTCTTTTCTAACTCCATGTCCTAGAAGTCCTTACAAAATTTCTCAAGCTCTCCAGTAACCTCCTAATTTAAAAATAGAGACTTTTCCACTGCCACTTCTTTGACCCTATTCAACCCTTTGCATATTTTTGTAGTCCCTCTTCCTTTGCGGGTCATGGCATTGAGCATCCTGATTATGAGAACACTCCTCGTTTCTCTGTTCTATTGTGTTACGTTTCCCACCCTAATTTCCACTTTGTAACACCTTCCAAAGAGGTCTTGCTTAGCTGCTACTGCCTCTACCACAGTTCAGACCATCAAAAGCTACTGCTATGCCACAAAGTTTCTATGGCCTGCCTTCCTGTAGGCACTCAGGGATAAGATTCTAAGTCTTCCACAGCTACCATGACCACCTTCGCTTTTTTCATGAGTTCTTGTCTAATCAAATTGATCAAACTGACTGACTGTATTTTCTTCCATGTATGGATTATTGCAAATTAGATTATCTCAAATTGCACCAATATCCTGCCACTGATTTATTTACTATTGTTCTTATAATCTAGCACAAAGGATCAAAGTGGTTGAAAAAGTGGTTGAAAGAGTATTAATTACACTGTAAAAACAAGAGTTTTAAATTTTGAAAATCTGGGTTGGTTTTTAATTCTATCTGGAGAAGTAAAATGCACTTTTAAGAGGTATTCAGGAAAGGAAATTGAAAACCCCAAATTTTTCCTAACAGGGAAAGTTTAAAAACATGTTGAATTTATATATCTAAAACACTAAACAATTTGATGTAGTTTGATTACCAAATTTGATTTTCTCAAACAAAATATTTCTTGGGAGATAGAAAGAGAAATTAAAACTAGCATTCATCTTACCTACATTTTAAAATCAATATATTAATTTTGTATTGGGATCAAATGGATTCGCTTAAGTCAACATAAAAGAAATTGACATTTACTTGGTCATTACACTGTCTCTGTCCTACAGCTATCCCCTTAAATATTTTTTTACCTCTGCAGTAAGATGTTAGTGTAATTAGGTTGTTTTATGAAAGTTGTGATTCTGAAGTTTCCAATGCCTCAGGTTTTTACAAGAAATATGTTTACACAAGTTCTGCCTCCTCTTTCCCTGACTCCAGCCCCTTTGTGGCTCTTTTCTTGGTTCTTCCCTCCTCCCTGCCAAGGCGCTGGATGACTCTTCATGGTTGTGACTTTGGTTGCCATACGTTTACTGCTGTCTCCTGCCCCGATCTCTTTCCTGTTCATGGGACCTGTGTATATAAATATCCATAATTATAGGGCAGCATAGATGGCAGATTGATATTCTGAGAAACAGCAGGATCTCTGGAGTTAAAGAGATGCTGGTTTGGTTCTATCAGTTCCCTTCTGGCTGACTTGGAAGAGCTTGGTCGATCTCTTTGATCCTTATTTTCCTCATATTTAAAATGAGTTTATGGATGCTAACTTAAAGGTGGTTGTGTAATGTAACGCATACAAAACAGCAGAGAATCTGATGAGATGTAGATAGTTACAAAGTGGCTATGATTGTTATTATAACCTTTTTTTTTAAAGAGAAAAGGAATTTTTATTTAGTTTTTCATGTGACTTTCATTCCTCAGGCACTTTGTTGTGTACGTGGTGCTGGGGTTCGAACTCACATACTTGTGCATGCCAGGCAGGCGCAGTAACCGCTGAGCCACTGCTCCAGCCCATTAATAACTTATTTTTTATGTTTTGAAACAAATCTAGAATATAGATATTGCTGGTTGCTACAGATGGAGTTTGGGGAATGTGTGTTTCTGGCTTTTAGTGAGGGCAGTCTGGGGTGGGGGCTGGAATTTTATATGTCCTGCAATAAACAGGGTAGACCCACCAACAGGAGCTTTCCTGTCCAAATGCCGGTGGAATCCCCACTGAGACAATCCTACCAATTCCCACACCTTCATTCATAGCTTATCAGTCCTGAGAATTTAGAGTCACTTTTGGGAACACACTCCAGGCATGGACATGGGTCAAGATTCATTAAGTTCAGGGCTTATCCCAGCCCTCTCAGTTCTTCCTGAGACCCAAGACTTATTAATCAAGTGTCTGAAAGACTATGTGGATGAAGGTGAAAAGCCTGCTCCTCTAAGGAGCACACAGAGGAAGTGAATTCCTACTGGGTTAAGAGGGATTTGGGTCAGCTCTGCAGAGAATGATTTGATTCTGAATGCTGTCAAAACTCAGGCACAGGTTACAAATGAAAGCATTTAAATCTCCTTCAGAGGACACTTAGAATAGGATTACCTCTCATATTGGAAATGTTGTAGGTATAATCCTGTCAGAAAAACAGGGTGGATAAGACAGTGGTCTCAAATGGCCCCTTCCACTTCTGAAATATGAACTCTTAAGTGCCACCTGGCATTCTGAAAAAAAACATTGTCTCCCTTTATCTCTTGTCCATTCATTACTTCCAAACTGCTCCCCCACACACACACATACACACACTTTAAGCCTCAGACTGGGAAAACCCATTTTATTCTTGAGGTTGACCACAGTCATTATTGGTCAATATAGACTTCCCTTAGCATTCATTTAGCATGAAGGAAAATAGTGGTAGCTTACTATACTCCATTTTAGTATAGATTGTATGTACCTTAATAATATCACACAAGATGATGTATACATAGATGGCTGCGTACATAAATATTCTTGGGCTATTTCCCCCAACTGTAAGATCGTGGACATGGCAAGCACCTCATCACTTTTCAAGCGTGTTGCACAGTAATTGACAGAAGACTGTGATAATTTATGGTTAGAATAAGCAAGCAGGCACACATTTCTGGTTATTTTTATTTTACGTCTGTGTAAAATGTAAAGATAGATGGAAAGAAAATCTCAATCCAACCATTTGCTTATGATTTGATTTTCTTCATGTCTAAACACCAGTTTGATTTTATCACTGGTTCTTAAGTAAACCGACTGTGCTAACTGTTGGGTTGTTTGGTTGATTGCTCCTGGGGTCAGCAAGATGTAGAGAGAACTCTCACATCTGTGCCTTGATCAGGGACCTGATTTCTTTAGAGTTAAAGTGAAGGTGCCTTATCTCTGATCACAGTGTCCTTCCCTTGGCATTGCTTCCCTGACTTTAATGGTTCCATTACATTTCTCCAAACTGCTGCGTGTGCTTCTTCCTGCTTGCTATTTTATAGTATAAATTGAAGAATCGCATTTTATGTTCGGAAATCACTTGCCCTTCATTTCATCAGAATGACTGTGATTATGAACACTTTACGAATTTAAAAGAATCCTCCTTAATACAAATTTTGCATACAGTGTGTATGTTGCTATTAGTTTAGAACTGTGCTCATTTAAGCTTTTACCTTCTTTGATAAACAAAACATTGCTTAACATTTCAGACATAACCTTTCTAAATGTCTGAATCACTGTTTCACTTAACAAATATTTACTAAAAGCATGGCAAGTTCCAGGCACTGGGTCATTAGACTAGATGCTGGGAACTGACAAATGAAATAGACTTGGTCCAGAATTCTAAGATCAGCTAAAGGGGCAGATAGGCATGTCTACAATTATAGTTTGACAGAGTAAGTGCTAGAATAGCAATGTAAAAATGTGCTGTAAGAATACAGAAGTAGGGATACCTAACTCTCCTGGGAAAGCGGACAGACAGAAGACAAGTGTCAAGAGAAAGGATATGTAATGCAAGTGACATCTGGATTTAAACTTGAAAAGTAGAAATTCATGAGATTTAGAGGCTGAGGACAATGTAGACATAATAGTCTCACTATTAATCTAAATATGTCTTTGTTCAGTAGTTAAGTGGGAATGAATTGATGAAATGGTGTTCTTGAATGTGTATTACTTTAGATTGAAAATTCATCAGTCGTATTGTTATATAATAGAAGTTGCTCACTTGAAATATTTATTTTGGTGAGAAAGATGGATAATTTTTGTAAGTGGAATAAAGTTACTCCCTTTTCTTTATTGAGTCCATATAAATACTATGATTATTGGAACTGTCCTGGATTCATAGGACTTTATACTGAAATGTATTCTGACATCTCCTCACTCAAAAAATTGAAGAAAAAAATAATAAATCATTCACATCCTGTAAACATGGCCTAGATATTATAAAAGATAATCTGTACTGGGTTAGGTTAGGTTATGTGGAATAAAAAAAAAAAGAGTCAAATGAGTACAGCCCTAACCTAATCCAATCATGCTATTTATAGTTCTTTCCTCGTGAAGTTTATAATTTACATGGTTTTATTAGTTACAGGCACATGAAGAAGTCACTAAAAGGGTAAGATAATAAGGAGTACATGTGATGCAAATTTGGTGACTACATGATTTATTATTCAACCTATCACAAAAGAGGGTCTCTATTAATTGCCTCAGGACACCAGGAAGAAAACCAAGATCATCTTGACAAAACTTACCACTACAAATGAGAACAGTCACTTCATAAATGAATTGTGCAAATAGTAAAAACTCTCGGAATAAAGAAAATAAAGTGAAACCTGAGAGAAGAGGATGAGGTGGTCTTTTCATAGTACCAAAATATTGAGGGCAGGAAAATTCTAGGAAGTAGAGGATATTTCAAGGATAAAATGGTAGGCAACGAAAAATGTCAGTGAGATTTTTTTAAAAAATAAGTAAATAAAAGGTAAGATCCACAAGAACCCCATTGAATTGGGAAATGAAGCAGTTTTCCACAAAATAGTTTCTAAGTACCCTATTCACGTGGTCTGACTACCCAGTCAAAAGCTCTTTCTCTGGGCAATGGTGCTTCGCTTACTTCCCTTTGATCAGATTTCCATTCCAAGTACTTGAACTTGAAAATGACTTTTCCTTTTGCCCCTTTCTTGGAGGTTTTCTATACTTCCCAGGCCTTCCCATTACCAGGACTCAGACTTAGGTTCCATATTCTGGTTCACTCTGTGTCCTGATATCCAACTTGTCTTCTCATGGCTCCCCAGACTCTGTACCAGGCAGAGTAAGTTCTAGTCCTTTGCTTGACTGTAAGGAATAATTAGAAGGTGTTACCTTTGGATAGCTCTGTTAACAACATCTCTGGATACCATATTTTTTATTTAAATAACTGAAAGTTGGGGTTATTAATGTCAACATATTCTAATTTTCTAATAGGAATATCCCCACTAAATTCATAATTCCTATGGGAAGATCCCTCACTCGGAGAAAATCAAGTGAGCTTGCAAATGTGAAATGTCAAACATAGTTTTCCACATAACTCCTTGGGCGTGGTTGATAATGCTTTTTTTGTTAATAAAAATACGGGCCAAATTCCACATAACTTTGCACCTAACTTTCTTAAACATTATACTCATTACATAATGCTTTCATTTAAAAAATCTTTCATTGAAAAGTAAGAAAACATTGAAAATCCACTCCAATATATGATATTTAAAATTCATTTGTAAATAAAATAATGTATTGCTATAAAATAAAGAAATAGATAGCTTTCCATACATGTATGCCTGTTACACATATGTATCTTATATTAAAGCATGTGTATACTAATAATATACCAATTTATATGATGTATATATGTATAATCTTTTATATTAAAGTGTAATGTGTATAATATTTAGTATAATCCAATCAGTACAGCTGATAAATTATGATACTCAAAATATAACTTTAATATTACAATGTGTGAATTATACTCAGCTGTGATACTGGATTAAGCTGAAATAATCCATTATTTTCCCTTCAAGTCTTGCATCTTTAATATTTAGCAACAATGGCCACACAGATACAAACTTGGATAATAAAGATAGTCTTACAAAATAATTAAGTTTACAATAAAGCAGTTCAAGAGGAAAAGAGCGATTCCTGGAGTGTATAAAATAACAAACACAGAAATACGAGTGGCTTCTTCAATTAGAAAGGCCTGAATCACCAAGACAGTAGTGTTAAGAATGTAAACATTCTTATTCTTGTCTTGAGTATTGTTTTCCCTCTTATTCTCCTTTTATACCATCTTGCCTTAGCAGAAACAGCATATTAGGAGTTCATTTAGCTTTATGTTTGTTTAAATGTGTTTCTATAATGGCATTTTATCTTTTGGGACCGTAGAATCATTTGGAGCAGAAATTACCTCATTCTTTATAATGGGATTTTGTGAGAATATTACTTTTCTAATTTTTTATTCTATTGCATACACTTCTTTTTTACTGAATATATGGCATTGATATTAACATTGCCCTTGCCCCTAGCCAGCAGGTCACTGGTGACTTAGAATCAGTGAAAACAATATCCTTGTGACTTCTAACTGGCATTCTAAAATACACCATATTCTTGATTCGTAAGTATGGTATGTAAAATAACCTCTCTTACGAAGTGGGAACTAGGTCAATTTGCATATAATATTAGTTGCTTCCAGAACTGTCCTCTAAGTCTGTCCTGAGGTACACCATGGTCATGCCCTGCACCCGAATTAAACGTATTCCATTTGAAAAAGAAGAATGATGAGGATTGTACAGACAGCATTGTTTGCAGCCGGTTGAGGCCATGATTTGTTGCTTATCTTGCATGGCTCTGCCTTATAAGTTATAGGGGGACCTCAAGTATGTTGCCTCATCTGTGGGGAGACAACTTAAGATTCTTTACTAATGTTGAGATTCAATATCATGTGTATCTTTAACAAAATAGAGTCAGGAGAAAATCTTGGCTGTTAGTTCTCCTTCATGATTTTAAATTCTGCATCTAGATGAAATAAATGCAATTACTTATAAAAACCTAAGCTGAGAGCCTTCCTTTGCTCCCTTCTTTCTTCCCTCTTCTTTCCACTGTCTGCCTACACTAGCTTGCACTTGCTATCTTAGTCTTTCATTTTCAGATACAATCTGAAATTTTTGTATATTTTACAGTGTAATTTATTTATAAAATTCACTGTGTAATTTATCCCCAAGATGTTTGATTTTTTTTTTAATATGGTCATGGAAAAAGCTCACTGACTCTTTTTATGACCTGAAAATTGAATCAATTTGATTGAAAAAATATTTAAGCATACTGGATACAAAAATAACAGGTGTCACTGGCTCTTTGAGGATCACCCCAGCAATATTGAAGGCAATTACTATCCCATCTGTATGTACAGGAAGCAACCTAAAACAGTAGAGGAATCTCCCCCATACTTTTCTTATTAGAAAGGAAGTTATATGACAAAGTTGTGAAAAGTTTTGGGGTTTTTGACTCATCCTTGAACACTTCTGAAAAAAAAATAGTATAAGATATAAACATAATAGTGTACTACTTTAATCTACCTGATTAAAGAAAAAATATTAAATTTTTACTCTATATTCAAATTTTGAACATGTGTACTTCCTCTTCTTAAGACATGTTTGTATTTCAGAACAATGCCAAGTCATTTTTTTCTCCAAATTTTTCTATGTATATATTCAAAATATTCTAAGTAGTCACCCCATTTCTATTCTCTTGGTCTTAAACTTATAATGTATAAATTCTCATAAATATCCCTGACCTTTGCAAATTTTATTTTTTCCTTTTTTAATTAATACATAATAACTGTACACATTAATAAGGTGTAGTATGATATTTAAATACGTGTACAGAGCTTGCTTTTAAAAAAATCTGTTCCACTGGGCCTTATCACCAAATAGGTGATATTGTCAAATTGTGGTTTCTACCTCTACATTTGGTAATTTAATTGGTCAATTAATTGTGTTGAGTGGGTACAGCTTTATTGTTCCAGAATCATAAATTACAAAGGTGAAAGAAATGGTTTTAATTGACCTTTCATGTGTCAGGCAAGTATTCTACCAGTTAGCTACATACACTGCCCAAATAAAGATTTTTGATGCACACTGATTAAAAAATTATGAGATAGAAAAAAATTTAAAACTGTCCATTAAATAACTTATATAATATAATCCTTTAGATTGTAGAATAGATGAATTATTTTTTAGTTGCTTGGTTTAGAATGTTTGCATTTTAAGCATTTATTTCAGAAGACTTGAGGCCTAATACCTAGTTAACACCTCACACATAATAGACATGCTATAAATATTTACTCTTGTTGTTAATTATTTGAAATTTCTTCCACCTAGAGAAAATCTTGTTCTCCTCTGATTTCAGATTAGTCGACTTGAAGCCAAAATGATCAATTAACTAAACACTCCACTGCACTACCACATATAATAAAAATGCTTTGCTGTTTAGATGAGTTTTTCGTTTGTTTCCAGTTGAATTGGCACTGTAGAAAAAAAGCCACTCTCTTCATTAATTTTCAACTCACAAATTTTCATTGATACATAAAAGGTACACTGTAGAGCCAGCGAACATTGACTGCCCAACATCAAAAATGTCCAACATAGTATGATTGACTATTTTAATTTAAGTCAACACACATTTCTCAGAGTCTCCCATGTACATGTTTATACTTGATTTAGAGTTGTTTTCATGAATACTATTAACCATATCATATCTATTAAGAACAAAATGATGAGCATTTTGTAAGTAACAGGAGGAATGCTTATACAATTCTGGTGGAAAATGAAAGTAGTAGTGGTTGAAAAATGACTGTGGTCTTCATTTTATGTCACATTGACTGGATTCCAGGGTATTCTGACCTTTGGGCCAACATTATTCTGATTGTACCTGTGAGGATGTGTTTGGATGAGATTAACATTTAAACCAGTGATCTGAGTAAAGCAGATTGCCTTTCTGAATGTGGGTGGGCCTCCTCTAATCAACTGAAGGTCCAAATAGAACAAAAAAATGTCATCCTTTCTGCCATTGAAATTAGCTCCTCCTGCCTGACTGCTTTGGGTTGGGGCACATGGCTTTTCTCGCTTCTGCACTCAAACTGAGACATTGGTTCTTATGTGTCAAGTCTTCTGCATTTCAAACTGACTCTTACACCATCAACTCTCCTCGTTCTCAAGCTTTTAGACTAGAACTGGAGCCACAGCTCAATTCTCCTGGGTCTCCAGATTTCTGACTGCAGGTCTGAGGATTTCTCAGCCCCTATAATCATATGAGTCAATCCTTCATTATACATATATATATTTTAAAAATATATAAATTGCATACACATGCAGTGTGTGTGAAATATATATAAAATCTCTTGTTCTTTTCTCTAGAGAATCTTAACTAATAAAATAAGTAAAAAATATTTAAATTTTTAAAATATTGGAAATGAAATGAGTCACCCATAAGTTGTAAAGATTCTAAAAGACCAAACAGAGATACACCACATGGAAACTTTCATTCTGTGCATTGTATGGTGCAGTGAGTAGTAAAGCAAATTTACTGGTAAAAGTTGAAAAGAGGGGCTGGGATGTAACTCTCATAGAGCGCGTGCTCAGCATGAGAGGCCCTGGGTTCGATTCCCAGCAACACACATACACACACACACAAGGTTGAAATATATTGAAGATGAAAATTTGATGACAGCTGTTTAGTAATCTAATAGTAATTCAGAAGAAGGCTGAACATATGTTCAAATTTTCATAGGCTAAAGATGATACAAGTTATTGATAAAAACTTTTTGCAACCCTCCCAAATGTTTTCAGGGGTTCTATTTTTGTTGGTATTGCATAACTTGGAGATAATAGTGAGGTCTCAGACTTTCTAAGGAAGTGCTCTACAAATTGGCATCACCTGAAAATTTTGTTCAAATTCAGTTGGTTGGATCTAGCTCTGGTGGGTCCAGAGTTTCTTATTCAGTAGTCCTGGGATGGTGCTCAAGATTTTGCATATTTAACAGTTACCTGATAAAACTGATGCTCTGACCAATGAGAACCCCTCTTTGTGAACTATTATTCAATATAAGGTGTTTCCTAAAACAATTGCAGAGATCATCAGTCATAGCTATTGTATGTCTCAGTAGGTTTTATTCAGATGGATGAAACTGACTATTA